>WAAD01025356.1:9002-36685 GCA_013389945.1 Fregata magnificens | reverse complement strand
TGGACTCTTCTCCCAAGAAACTAGTGATAGAACGAAAGTAAATGGCCTCAAGTTGGGTCAGGGGAGCTTTAGATTGGACATCAGGAAGAATTTCTTTACTGAAAGAGTGGTTAGGCATTGGAACAGGCTGCCCAGAGAGGTGGTGGAGTCGTCATCCCTGGAGGTGTTCAAAAAAGGTGTGGACGTGGCACTCCAGGGCCTAGTTTAGGAGTCATGGTGGTGTTAGTTGACGGTTGGACTTGATGATCTTAGAGGTCTTTTCCAACCTTAATGATTCTATGATTCTATGATCTAATTGCAGCGTATGGCAAAAACTTACTTTAGCTCTGGCTTCAGCTGCTTCTTTTTGCATCTTCTCGTTGCGTAATATCTTCAACCATTCATTTTCTGTTTCTTTGGGAGGGGGAAGGCCTTGATCTATCCGTGATGAAACAGCCATCAAAAATTGTTCTTTGTCTCTCATTTCCTGCTGGAGTTTAATGGCAAGTGCTTGCTTCATGGATAGCTCTGCAACAAGAGCCATCATCTTCTGGGTTCTGTCCTTTATCATCTTCTGCAGTTTGTTTGTCTGGAATAAGTAAAAACTACATTTTAGTTTGGGCTTCCCTTTAGACACTTGCTGGGCATGACACTTAGGTAGGTATGTGAAAATAAACCCAGCTTGACTCTGTTTTAAAAAATAGTTCCATACTTGAAAATGATGTAATGAAACAGGACGTGTGTTTCTGCGTACACTTGGAACTACAGAAATTGGCAGTGTACAAAGTCACATTTACTCCAAGTTAGAGAAAAGCAGGTTTGTAATTACCTCCTGCCCTTTTCAGCTGAATAGCAAAACTCCCACTGCCCTCAAAGGCCTGGTACCCTGATTCTCAGGCTCATTGACCTTGTGCACAATTAACCTTGTAATAAAGGTGTAATAAGCTCGATCCTTACAGGATAATTGAGTGATAATGCGGACTCAGCGGGGCTGCAGGTTATGAAGTTATCCCTGGCATGGGGGATGAACAGAAAAGGAACAGGACAGGGTTCCTTGAGTCTGACTGGGGATGATTTAAACAAAAAATCCCCAACAAAACTCACATACTCTGTTTTTAAGTGACTAATAGGGAATGGGGAGAGTCAGAGTACTTGAATGTAACTTTTGGCACGCTGCCATTTTTATAGTAGTTTATTAGCCCATGGCCATGATTTCACAAACCCAAATAACAGCCCTGTTATTTCTCTGTCTGTGGAAAATTAAAGATTTACTATAAAGATGTGTTTTGTTTTAAGCCTTTCCGAGTGCCAAACCTAACACCTAAGGGGAAAATAAAATCAACCCTGGCCTTGTTTTACATTAATTACTTAGCATTTTTTTTTCTGTCTTTCACTCAGCTCTGCTTTATTTGGAGCTTTTTCATTAAGGAGGTGGGGGTGAGGGGATTTTTGCTTTTCCCCAAACAATATTACTGGCAGTTAAAAGGAAATAGCTATAATTGTATAAAAGTAACTGTATTGAAAATGATATTTTTTCCTGTGTGGTTCTCCCTACCTAAATAACAAAGAAATTTTGAGCTAGATATCGAGTTTATCTTTTTCTATGTTGGAGAGATACAGAACTTGCCTGGCTTTTCCCTATTTCTTTTTATCCGTAATGTGTTTGTTGTGGAAGGGCTGTGAAGTACGCACGTAAAAGGGGGATTCTTCCAAGTTTCTAAGCATTCAAGCTGAGAAATAACTAATCCTATATTTTGGTGAAAGGTCGTATTGATGATAAAACTTTCTTTCAAAAAGAAAGTACACTCACCTAATGCTCTTGCTATGTCTATATTACTGTTATTACTACATGTCTGTAATTTCTGAAGAGTAACGTATTATTTGCCTACCAGTATTTCCAGCCACTAGTTTTGTAATTTGCAAGTGAGTCATCTTACCTCTTGTCCAGATATTATTGCATTTTGTATAGGCCAGCAAGCAGAATGTGCAATGCCCCTCTTACCCTTTTAGCTAACAGCAGTGTGGCCTGCTTCCCGTTCTCTGCTGTGGCACGGGTTCTGTCCGTCAGCCGGGAAATGTGTTCGTAGAGAAAATCTGTCTCCAGCAACTTCTCCTCCTTCTGCACCAGCTCTACCTCTAGCTGCAGCGAGAAGGAGTACACAGGGTGCAGGTAAACAACAGGGGAAGGTGCAACCAAGGTGTTGCTGTGATGGCTTTGAGAGCTGCTGAAATAATACCGGTGAACAGCCATAAGTAATCACTTCACTGCCAGTTTTCTCAAAATTTTCACCCTCTCTGCCAAGTATCAGGCCAAAGTTGGTTCAGTTGGTTACTGTCAGTCGTACAGTTCTTCCATATCAGACCGGGCCCCTTTGGGGGGCAGTGGGTTGCACCAACATTATTACTGCCCTGCTGTGATTTTCTTGAAAGCAATGTTTTTTTCTAGTGATTTTTTTTTAAATCTTCTAGTTCCTTGAATCATGCTGTAATAAGGTTTCAGCTCTTGCTTTAAATACCTTTTACCTCCTGCTGCTAAAAAAAAAGAATGTATGGGCTCCAAAGACTAAGAAAGAAAGTACCGTGCAACTAAAAGGACTTTGAAATTACAAGGAGATTGAAAGAGAACATTTAAACTTATCTCACGACTCCAAGAAACACAGCTTTTTAATGTGTGGGCTGGTAATAGCGGGATGTGTTGTAGCCAGCTTGGCTATGCAGAGCTCCCTCTTATCAAGGAATATGGGACAGTAAAGCAAAAAGCTCAAGCAATTCACGCCGGAGTGTTCATGGTAGATCCTTACAAACTGGATTTCAAAAGGAGGACTTAGAGATGTTCTACTCCGAGCTCGCCAGTACCCTCATACCTTCACAGCCACATGTGAACGCTCCCCAAGCACTAAATACAGTGGGGGAAGTTTTGTGCTCCTATAAATGAGACATGCAAAAATATCTAAGAAAATATCATGGTTGCTCATTCCATTCCTTTACCTTCCCCCCATATGCCATACAGGAGGTGCCCTGAAATTGGCTTTTATATTGGACCTAACGCTTCATTTTGAAGCCTCCTCTGGCAGTCACTGGCAGTGCTGCAGTCAGGTGTGCAGCTGCTTGGCTGGCCTGACTGTTCTGCAGCTCCCTGTTCGGCATGGACACAAAGTAGTAAAGCTAAAGCCTGAGAAGGATGTTTGCTCGATCCGATGTCATGTGTACAGGGGGTAGTGGGACTGCCTCCAGCTCATAGCCTGAGCATTGTGGTGGAATGGCTAATAGCCACTTGCAGAAGAATGACAAGTTCGTTTGTTAGCGGTTTATTATTTTGCATTTATTTCCCTCTGCTGCCTTTTTTGTGCCTTCCCGCAGTGAAGCAGGATGGTCTGCATTGAAGTGCCAATGATGCGAATGGACCAGCTAGCAGAGGATGCTGCGGAGCCAGGTATACCGCACAGAGCCCATGTTTTGCTCCTGCTCACCTGCCTCTGCTGGAAGAAGTCAAGATGTCCCACATCCAGTTGTCCTGGAAAGCAGACGCTGGGCTGGGGTTCCCGTTAGCCAATCATAATTATCCTAATTCCTCTTACAGAAAGTTTATTTTAAAAATAAAAGACACCATTTGCTTTTTCTAAAAGAGGTCAATCATAGCGTGAGAGCTTGTGATGTGAGAAATTATGTTACCTGCTCAATCTTTTTTAGTAGCTCAGGTGGAGATGGGTCCTTCCCTCCCAAGTCTCGCTTCCTACTCTCATTCACAGGGTCAGCAAAGATTTCCTCCATCCGTTTAATCCTGTCCTTGCACTGGGAATACTAGCAAACAAAAAGCCACAATGGTTATTTTTGCAGTCAAGAAGCCAAAAGCCCCATTATTACTACATGACCAGAGATGGAAGGTCTCAGTGTCTCTCACTTAGACCAGGGGAACTGCACTAAAGCGGCTGGGGTGGCTGCACTGCCAACTCCTGGGCTTGGAAGCAAGATTCCAGCCCTGCTGGGAGATGTTTGGGATGCTCGGGTGGTATAGGACTAAGCAAAATGACACTGGTCAAACACTGGGCAACATTTCCGTACGAAACCAGAGGTGGATGTATGTCATCCTCGTGTCCTATTGCTAATGAACGGGAATTTGAAAAAAGAGTAGATTGTGTCACAGAAGGTCATCCCTATAATGCACAAATACAAATCAGCTTCTTCTTGTTAATGGTTTAACTGTCTTGAATGCTTGTTCCCTTGACTTCTTCTCCACGTGCAACACAACCACCTGAAATTGTGTATACGTAATGCTGCCACAGGGAAGAGGCTTTTTCTCTGAGCCACCAGGTACCATGACAAGAGCTCTGGACTGGAAGATGATTTTCATCACATGTTTGGTAAGTCAGAAAAAGGCCGTCCCACGGGCTGATACACTCTTTGGCTTCTGCTGGTGGCCTGGATGAAAAGCTGCAGATGGTTTGTACCAAATCATGTCCTTTGGGCCATAGCGGGGTGGGCTCAGGGCCACCCTCCACAGCCGCTGTTAGCAGGCAGGGGGATGGAGCACAGCCGCTGGGGCTGGGAGTGAGCTGAGACCCGCCACAGCTATGGCTCCGTCCTGAGGAGGGAGAGGAGCACCGGGAAGGGTGGGAGCCCCCACTGGTGCCCGCTTCCTCCCCCCCTGCCCAGGTCTTTGCACCCTGGCCGAGCTGGCACCTCCCGTGGCAGAGGTGGCTGTGCAGGGGCAGCGGTGGGTGCCTGGGGCTCCTCTGGGACTCACAGCCGGAGCAGATCCCTGCCTAACTCACCCCGCCTAACTCACCCCCAGAGTTTTATTGCACAGACTTACTCAGTGCTAACAGACAAGGTTTCCTTGTGCTGCGGCGGGAGAGGGTTAATACAAAGGATTAGGAGCCATTTTTGATTTTTTTTTAAGGAGACAAGGGTGTGACAGTTGCAGGATGGAAGCAAACCCTGCTGTCTGCCAGAAATTGAGTCCCACCTGCTGCTTTGTCCTCAGGCTACTTTTTTTATCCTCAGGAATACCCCAAACGTTTGAGGTGGGAGGTCTTCCTTTATTCCCTATAATCTTCTGTTTGACCCACAGGATCCATTTAGGGATGTAGGAAGGATGCAAGTGCCTGACAGTTTGGTTGCAAGTTAAATCTGAGAGTCCTTCCCACTGGTTAGCACTAAAGGTCTCATCCCTATAGGCATCCAAGTTTTCTACGTTCCATGCATGTGTCCTGAAGTGACTCAGTGGTGACGCTGAGCAATGTGGTACTCCAGGGACCCACAGAGGCAGGTGTTCCCTGACCTTTCTGATGTGAGACCTTCCCATGGAACAATGCTTCCCAGAACACACTAAGTGGACACCCGTGCTTCGCATAAATAGTCACTGAAGGAGTGACCGGGACCATTTCTTCATGTTTGGACTTGCAGGACTGACGGTGGTGGGGTTTTGTGCTTTGTTATGCACCTGGCCATCCATCAGCGCATTGTCACTCCACCCTTGATCTATTAGCACTGACATAACATAACCCAAGTAAGTTGCTATAAATGCTACCATCAATGGCAGGTGATGGTATTATTAAGGAAATAAGTGGTCATTGGCTCTTGAGGTTATGAACAGTCAGCAAAAAGACAAAGTAAATGTTTAGATGTTGCTACAGGGATGGGGTTGGTTCACTGGAAGTTAACAAGTCATGTTTAATTGGGAAAGGGAAAACTGACAGGTCTTCTGGGGTGATAATGGAACATTACCAGAAGACTTATCTTAAACACTTCTTTTTCTGGTAAAAAAGCATCATGCAGCTCGCTCTTTCACACTTTGTCTGAGAGCAGGCAAAGTAAAAACCTTAAATAACTGTAATGAACAATTTCCTTGTCAAATCATGATTCAGTTTAAAATTAATGCCATTCAGTGTGTAACTATTCTCAGGAATACTGAAAGATTTATTTATTTTAATTATAAACAACTAAAACTCAAGCCCAATAACACACAGAGTGGAAAAATGTAAGAGCAGGACCAGCACAAGCAACAGGATGCAGCTATGCTTCCAGTAATATTTCATATCTGGGGCCAAATTTCTCAACCACTGACTTAGGTGAAAATGCCTTGTTGGAGGCAGTGGTGCCTTAAGGAGATTAGGGACAGCTCAAAAAGTAAAATTTTGCAGGCTTGAATTGTTACTTTAGAGAATAAGGACTTGCAGAAAAAACACCCTCCAAAGAAGAAAAAAACTCCATAAAAAGTTTCCTGTTAAATACTTGACTTACTTTTAAATGCAATATGAATTGGGAGTGATTAGATGCAGGCTAATCCAAAAGTATGGAAAACAAAGCACATTTAGAAATAACCACGCTATTTTGTGTTTGCTGAAGCAATGTGACTATAGGCATCTTTATTTTCTCCTAATTTGCAGTGTTTATCTGAGTTCTAAGAGATTCTGAGTCTTAAAACCAAAAAAGACCCTTTCTTGGAGTGGATTTGATACAGGGGATAGGAAGAGGCTCTACAAAAGAGGCTTTTCTACGTTTGCTTGTAAACAGTCAGGAGGAAGTGTTGAAGGATGAACAGCTGAGAGGAAACACATGCCTAGATAAAGGGAACGGTCTGAAAAAGTGGAGGTGTGTTGCTTATTTTGGAAATTTCAGAGAAGGTAGGTGAGGTACCACGTACTAGAAAAAGGCAAATATACGTATTTTTACAAATGGGGGAAAAAGGTGCTATGGAACTATAGATAACTTATCTTCACCTTCTGAAGAATAAATCTGGAACAAATCATTAAGCTTTCTTTGTAGGTAGCTAGAAAAGAAAAAGGGTATGAATAACAGCCAACACAGGTGCATTGACTAATGCCAAACCAGCCCAATTTCCTACTATGATAATTTAACATTTGTGTTGATGACAACTAGTAGGTATCAGACATATTGACCTTTACATGGCTTCAATATTTTTTCATCTGACATTCTCACAAACAAGCTAAGGAAACAGAGTCTTGATGAAAATATAAGGTAAGTACTACATCAGTAGAATGAGGTTAAGCTCAGAGAGACTGCAAATACTTTTTGGAGGAGAAGATTCAAATTCAAAATTACCTTGATTGGAAAAAGGGCCTGAACAAAAGAGATAATCTTAAATAAAAAATGCAAGGTGCTATAGGGAGGCAGGAAAAATTACCTGTACAAATACAGAATCAAGGTCAACTGATTACATTCCCTTGCTTTAAAAAAGGGTCTGGTTGTTACATACATTTACATGAAGATGAATCAATATGTCATGTTGCAAGAAAGGCTACCATCGTACCTGGACACATAAATAGGAACGTAACCTGCAAGATGCCTGAATGAATCCTTTCATTCTCAGCCACTGATACCAGGCACTGCACCTCAAGAAAAATAAAGACCAAGTTGCCAAAAATAAAAGAAATGCAAAAAAAGAATGACGTAAGAAAAATCTGTAAGGGCTGAATGAAAGAACAGGGTCGTTTTGCCTAGCAAAAGGATGGGAGAGGAACATGATTAACTGTCTTCCAGTAACATGAAATGTTGTTGCAGGGAGGAAGAGAATGATCCAGTTGTCATGTCCCTGGTGGACGGAATACAAATAAATAGGCTTACACTGCAGCAAGAAATATCTAGGCTAATGTTAAGAAAATCTTTCCACTGTTAAGGAAGCACTGGGATAGCTTGCTGGAGTTTCCCAGTGGTGCTTTGAAAGCACAGCTCAGCCCTCTCAGGAATGACAGGCAGTCCTATGCTGGAGTAGGAGCAGGATTGCCTAGATAAACTCTTTACCTCTCTACTAGCCCCATTTTTCTATGGCTGCAATGATGCAGTCTGGAGATTTTCATGGGGTTATATTAAAACCTGGATAAACATTGATGCCAAATGCCTCAACGAAACTGTCGGTCCCTGTTACACTAGTTGAACTCTGAGGCATGAAAGTCCCATCTACAGCATCTTGACAGCTCAGCAGGTCTACGTGTTGGACTAGTTAATGATTAATGCTACGTATTTCTCATTGGTGCATGAAGGCAGATTAGTTTCCATGGGTAATTTCAGTCAGCAGGAACAATCCCTTGATGTGCAGACCCAATTAAAAGTTACATAGTTTTATGCCCAGGGAAAACCACCTTATAAACTCACCAGGTATTTTTTGTGTCAGATAAAGGAAGTACAGGAGTATAGGAGACCCAGGTGAAATTTTTGTTCTTCACGAATGGGCACACAGCCCTGACCTGTGCTTTTGCCCTTCCCAGTGGCTACCACAGCCACTGAGATATGGGGTCAGTTTCCGCAGCCTATTGAATACAATGTACTCATTCATCCATTTATTCCAAGAGGTATATCTCTAACAGAAACAGATATCCCATCTCAGAACAGCTAATTTAGTGATGATTAAAGCATCTGTTGAGAATATAGAACCACAGAATCATAGAATCATAAAGGTTGGAAAAGACCTCTAAGATCATCAAGTCCAACCATCAACCCAACACCACCATGACTCCTAAACCAGGCCCTGGAGTGCCACGTCTACACCTGTTTTGAACGCCTCCAGGGTTGACGACTCCACCACCTCTCTGGGCAGCCTGTTCCAATGCTTAACCACTCTTTCAGTAAAGAAATTTTTCCTGATATCCAATCTAAACCTCCCCTGATGCAACTTGAGGCCATTTCCTCTCGTCCTATCGCTAGTTTCTTGGGAGAAGAGTCCAACACCCGCTTCACTACAACCTACTTTCAGGTAGTTGTAGAGAGCGAGAAGGTCTCCCCTCAGCCTCCTCTTCTCCAAACTAAACAACCCCAGCTCCCTCAGCTGCTCCTCATAAGACTTGTTTTCTAGACCCTTCACCAGCTTCGTTGCCCTTCTCTGGACACACTCCAGCACCTCAGTGTCCTTCTTGTGGTGAGGGGCCCAAAACTGAGCACAGTATTCGAGGTGCGGCCTCACCAGTGCCAAGTACAGGGGCACGATCACTTCCCTACTCCTGCTGGCCACACTATTCCTGATGCAAGCCAGGATGCTGTTGGCCTTCTTGGCCACCTGGGCACACTGCCAGCTCATGTCCAGCCGGCTGTCGACCAGCACCCCCAGGTCCTTTTCCACCGGGCAGTAAGTGAGACTTACATTCAAACAGTGTCTCTAAAAAAGTCAAAAGATCTGTCAAATGCAAACAAACAACAACTACTGAAACTTTTTCTGTTTTGTGAGACTGAATCCTGTTTTCCTTTCAGATTTCTGTCTCTATATACCTGTTGTTGGAAAAATCATTCAGCATCCAATACTAGAAAGTTCACCTGTGGAGGGAGAAAAAGGAAAAAAGTTCTGGGGTAATGCGAAGGTTGGGAAATACAGGAGAGGAGAAAAATAGTACAGATAAGAATAAGATGACAAATACCTAAGACTTAAGGAGACAGGAAGGGTAGGAAAAAGGGAAGAATAAAATTTAAGAGGTGCAGGTACGGGATTCAGCCTGTCTACTTCAAATGGTCTAAACCGTATTTCAAATGTAGGAGCCTTTTGAAGCATCCTTCTTACATGATTCCAAGTTTTCTATACAATCAATGGAGAGAGGTAGGTGCCTTGAGAATAAAGACCTCCAGGAGGACTATTGTGCCCCCTAAGTAGTGTTATTGGCATCTCCCTCTGGAGGCAAAGACACCCAACTCTTTCCATTAATAAAGAGACCTTGTTCACTTATCTGGATAATTTGTTCTGTGGGCTCCTAACACAAAGTTAAGGTTAGGCATGCTGGCTCCTACACAAGGCCACAACACAATGAAGAAATAAAAACTAAGAAGAGAACTCAGAGAAGAGATTTACAGTCTCCATTATAGGAGGTCTAAGGGCCTCTGATATAAACCAGGGTTTCATAGTCCTGTGGTGCACTGATCCTCTCTCTGAACGTTTATAATTATCTAAATTGAAAGATAGACAAATGGTAGTCAAAAGGTAGCTCCTGCTGCCACCTCTTCAGATTTCAGCTTGGTGTCAGAGGTTGGTTTCACAGACAACACAAGTGATTTAGATCTGTATTCACCCCATCAAGTCAAAGTCTTGTGCAAATGATCATTATCGTAAGACCCTTTGCACATCATAACTGAACAGATGCTGAGTTGGATTTCAACATGGGGCCAAATCTGTAATTGGTACAGGAAGTAGCATTCTGAATTTGGCAACCAACACCAGAATTCAGACTCAGGCTTACGGCTTTTATTTAAATCGTGGAGATAAAGACAAACAATTTGAAACTGTTTCTCACTAGACATAATGGCTATTGGCAGTGAGAGGAAGACTATTAATGCTAGAATGGTTGAGCATAAGGAGATGGCTGGGTTAACGGCCAGTTTGAACTACGTAATATTCAATAACCACAGTATCTAGTTACATTTTAAAGGCTGATAACAGGTTATTTGCTATTGTTCACTGGAAAATCTCGGACTTGGGAACATTTATTAAGACTACACCACTCTGTATTTTCCTACTTTTAATTTTTATGTCAATATTGCAAAAGATTCAAAGCACCTGGAACAATAGCCTCCCTTTAATGGTGACTTCAGGCTTCACATGAACCATCATCACAAAGGAGAAAGTTTTAGGAATGCAGAACAGAAAAATCAAAGTTTCATGATTGACTGTCAGTTCACAAAAATCATCTGTATTTTATTGCTGTATTTGATTCAGTGACTCTCAGTCTCACTCTAAATCTGATGTGAAAACATCTCCTTTTTTTTTTCCCCTTTAGTCTATTATCTCTTTTTCATACTCGCTCTGTTCATCGTTTAAATCTGTAACAGAACTGTAAAGTTCTTTAGGGTACAATTTGCATAAGGTATTGTACAACATTTTATTCTTTTAGCAGAGCATACAATTTCTTTAAAAGACCAGAAGTAACAGAAAAGTGCAAGCACTATTTAACAGTGAGTCACAGCTCCCATCAATGCAATCACAAATGGCAATGGTACACCCTAACTTACGACTTTGTGCAGACACTAACAGAATATGTATGGAAAAAATTACCATCTGGAGATAAGGTCAAAAGTAAATGAGCCATTTCAGAAAGCAAGGAAAGAATGTCCCAAACAACGATGAACACTGCAGTTTGTTAGTTGTTTAATGTCGTGTTGTAACTAGAACTAAAACTTACACTGTTTTTGTGTAGAAGAAAATATATGTGGATTAAATCATTGTAGGCAGCAGAGTTTCCAGAGTAGGCTCAGGGTCAAGTGTGAATGGAGTTATTATTTTAGAAATTTGAAGAGCTAAGTATATCTCCCACCCCTCCACCTACCCCCATCAATACAGTTTTAACAAATTTTATCTACATTCCCATTTTTTCCCCATGACTCCCATTCTCCATCTTAGTCACACTGACATTTCAGACTGTAGGGAGGGTTAGCTGAGATTGCATACCCAGGAAGCGTTTGGCGTGTGCATAACAAAGTGTATCAGCCACTTACACAAAAGCATAGAAACTCACATATCTGAAGTTACAAACATGCATCAGTGCTTTGCTAGACAGGTGTACTACTGAACTTTCTGGTTTAATAAACCTTGTACAAGCAGACATTTTTTTCCCTATGAAATGACCTCAAGTTTTAAAATACAGAATAATACAAACAAAAAAAAGGCTTTATTTCCCACCAACCTGTATCTGAAGTACCACCAGATGTGCATCCAGGGCATTCTTCACTGGGAGAGCTTTGAACCACAGTTTAATCTGTCTCTTTTTCTCAGCTACCTTCAGCTTCAGAAATCTGATCTTTTCATCCATAACTTGCATCTCAATATCTCCATTTCTACACAACATCTCTTGCATGTTTATTTTTTCATATAAAATGCATAGTTCTTCTTCTCGATTCCTGAGCAGAAGACCACTGCAATAAAGCCAAAATGAAAAGGTAAAACTTAAAAAAATTTGACTCCTATTCAGTGTATTCCATTCAAGAACATAACTGGCAAGCTTGAGAGATAGTAATAATCTGGGAAAATGTACAAAGGTTTCACAACTATTATTTTAATAACATGATAATATTTTAAATAGGTAACAAAATAATTACAATGTGAAAATCAGAGAACAAACAATTGCAAAGGTTGAACTAGTCTCTCATATAATTTTAAAAGCTCTTCTGGCCTTCCACAGCATTCATTTAAAAATGGATTAGCACAATCAGGGAGCTTTACATCTTCTGCATTTTTATACCTTATTTGTGCACAAAGCACAAACAGAGCAGGAGCTACAAGCGCTCAAGGCACTCAGTAGCCAATCCAGCATGTTTTTTAATAATAGTTCTGAAGAATTCACATATTCATCAATGGAGAAAAAACATCTGTGTAATGCAAAGCATTACATTGCAGTGAGACAGACTGTTTAGTGAAGCAATGTAGTGAGGCAGTCTTTTAGCATTCCTAAGTTGAGGGCTCATAAGTTGAAAAATATTGTTGATTCATAAACGTCAAACAGTATATTACATCAAATTTACATGAATACCTCTCGTTTTGTTGCTGAATAGCCCTTTCATATTTTTTGTGTAGCTGCACAATTTCCTCTTCAATGTGGGTGACCGTATTGGTAAGCTTCTCAAGATCCAGACACCGTTGCTGTTTCTTTTCTTTCATCTCATGCATGATTTGTACCACTTTGCAATAATCACTTTTGAGACTGTCTGTAATTGCTACATTATTTGTATTCTTCAGATGTTGTTTCTGCAATTTTCTTTAATATAACAGAAAAGTAGGAAAGTTTTTAGTCCTTTCAATTTGAGAGCAATTTCAGCAACTAAAAGCAAAGCTTAAACTAATTCCTCAAATACAAAGGGTCTTCTATGTCACTCTGCTTCACAGAAGCATTACAAGAAGTAGAAAGACTCTCTGAGAACAGCTTCTCTCTGCAAGCTCTTTCCAGCTTGAAGAGAACTGGATTATGGCCCCAAAAATGCTATAAACAGAGCACTGCACTACAGCTCTTTTCTTCTCCACTGGGTAGCCCAAGGTGACGTAAGAAATAAAGTTCAAGAGCAGAAGCATAAACTGTGATGCAAAGTCTTAATGTGTAGAAATCCTGCCCTTCTATTTAAAGAGCAGTATTTGAATAATTTTGTGGTTGCGATTCAAAGGTCTCCAAGTTTATTGTTTATAAAACCATGCATCGCAAAATTCACACAAGAAAGAAAATTATCAGTTTCCCTGTTTGACAGATGAGAAAAAAAATCACAATGAAAGGTTAGTGGCAAGATCACATTATAAACCCATAAAAATGAAGAACAGAACTCATTATTTCCAGCGACCTTGCTGGCCACTAGATGATAGTCCCTCACTTAAAACACAAATTCTTGTTGCCACACAGATCATTTGTTTGCTCACGACATGGAACTTAGAGTTACAACATTTGATTGTGGTAAGTATCACTTCTTGATCAAGTATCACTACTTTATCTACACTGGGGAGATATTCACATCAACATACAAAAGAGGTAGTGAAAGGAGAAGCATAGTCTCCTGTTAAAATACAGAACTGCAGGTGAAATATCCTGCCTCCCCTCGTGGCCTCCACCATTGCATTGCTGAATTACTCTGTACAAAGCAGTGAGTTTCTTTCTGGTTCATTTCCCCCATGTGTGTAACACTTTCCGGTTCCACAGGGTATTACTGAATTGAATTAAACTTCTATAAAGCAAGTTTCAGACTGAAAGCATGACAGTATTGCAGAAATGCAATGTGTTATTAAATATTTTCTGAAAAACCTTTCTGTTATTTGGACTGACTCTGTCCTCCAAATTGTGTAGGTTGTAGTTAAGTCAGTGATACTATGATACTAAAGTCTATTACTGGCATTAAAAATATTTTCCATAGGCAAGAGAATTACTGATAATTCAGTCCTTCTTGCTAGTTTTAAATCTAGGTTTGCAGAGATCAAAATGCCTGTTGGATCTTTACCCAAGTAGGGTCCTCTACAATAATTAGATGTTTCTGCTATCTAGACAATATATAACCATCTTAGCTTTTTTCCCCCCTCCTTTCACCAGTAGTGATTAGCACAAAATGTCAGCTTCTGCATCTTGACAAAATCACTTAAATCACTGAAGTTCCACTTCTTTTCTAGCTACCTCCAGCATGACTTTGAAATCAAGCTACTTGGAGATTCACAATATACTTTGAGTGAATGTAACCTGAAGGCATTCTTTGGCCTAGTTGTGCAATTTTTTGGCAACCAAAAAAAAAAAGTTTTGGGAAAATCAAATTATTTTTCAACTACTCAGTTTTGGCTGTGCTGTTTTGCTCACACGGTTAACTATTCACTAGCTTTCTACTTTCCCAGCTACCCATTTCAGAGACATTGTTGTTCTGTCTATATTGCAGAATGTCATTCACTAGGATGACAAAAAGATGGCAAAAAGACATCTCCACTAAATAACAGTCTAGGAAAAAATAGAGTCACATGCATCCACCGTCTGCCTCATCCTCTTTGATGTGACTGTAACCTTTCATTTTGACTAGGATTGCCTGGGAACTGAAACCATGTTTTGTTTGATCTGAAATAAACATTATCCAATAAACTTCAGTTTGAGTTTGAATCAAGAAACCCAGTTTTTTCTAATTTAATAGTTAGACAGCCACATTACTAGCTAGCGACTCATTTAATAGTACCATGCACCAGTCTCTTGTGGAATCACATATGTATCAGACCTCCTTTTGTCTAAGGATAAGCAAGTGTGAGTACAACAGTGTTGTTCATATTGAGTGAAATGATAGCATGATAATGCAGGTATTGGAGGCTCAAGAGCTGTGATACAAAGGAAATGCAATGACAATTTATCCCTTCAAAGGACAGGAAAGTGAGAGTAGCCAGACAAACTTCAAAAATGCTTTGTGCCACGCAGTGATGCTTAAGTTAATTGTGAAGTGTTAGGGTGACAAGAAATTGGAACAGATTATGTAAGGGTGTTGCTAAATGTCTTTGAATCAGGTTTTACAAATCAGGATAACAACTACAAAGGATGATATAGGCATAGCTGAAGTTGGACTAGATTAGCTCTTAAGACTTTTTCTAATCTTACATTCCTATAGTTGTGATCTACAGCTTACTTAAAACTCACCTTTCCTTGGTTATAACAGTGTTCCTTAAATTTTCTATTTCATTTCCTAGCAATTTTACCCGGTTTTTAATTTCACTTGCTTTCTGCTGAGCAGCATGCACCAAATTTATACACTTATTCCTTTCCTTTTGGATAACATCATACATTTTAGCAAATCCTTGGAGTCTGAAGAAATGACAAGTGTGAAAGAAATAATTATTATAATTTTATGCATACATTACTTGAATAAAAATTGCTTTAAAAGACATTTTTTAGCTGATGTGTTGTTATTATTGTTTTCTTACTGTTTTTGGATTTCTCTTTTCCTCTTTTTATACTCTCTTATTTCAAGATCCTTTCTTTTTATTGCTTTAATAATATTTTGGAGTTGTATCTGAAATTTAAATAGAATTCAGTAAGCACTTTAGATACATCAAAGAAATATCTTCAAAGAAATGACTCAGAACAGCTATTCCTCTTAGACGAGGAAAAAACAGTGAAGTGAGATTATTCTAAGAACTTATTCTAATTACAATGAAATGCTTTTAATGTAACAACATTAAAGAACACAGTCTTTCTATGTATATGAAGCTTACAATGACTCTTATTAATATAGATAATTTGATGCTGCATCTTAAAATGCTTGGTCCCTTGTAGCTGGAGTTCTACTGTTTCTATTAATCAGCCTCTCGGTTCCATCGCTATGTAATTTTTTGGCATATGCACCACTGAAATTGTACCTTTTCAAATAAAATGTGTTTTTTACTCTTTTCTGGCTTTTAAGCAATCACTGATGCTTGAGTGGAATGGTACATTTATATTTTGTTATGGCTCTGGACCTTTTGATTTCAGTTGTGTTCAGTCTTTAATAGCCTGTGTCATTAACCTTCAACAGACAGGCCTTTTCTCACCTCCCACTGGTATCAGGAAGAGGAGATTGGTATTAAAAAAGCTGGTGGGTGTTGGATTGCAACTCCGGGCATGCGTGTGTGTTCATTACTTTGTACTGTTGGGGTTTTTTTTATCTGTTTATGGACTGATTTTTATTGAAGGTGCAAAGCCTGACATGTTTGTTTACTCTATTTTTATAGACAGTCAAAGATTCTCAAAGTGTTAGAAGGGTAGCTTATATAGTTTATTTGAGTACAGATGTACATTGTGGAAGCACAAATAGTTCTTCCCATATACAAACTCAGTAGTTAGTATAAACTGTGCAACATCGCAGCACATATATGATATTATAGTGCCAGCAAACTGCAGGCATCAAACCCAATCAATAGTCCTAGTTTCTGTGACCGTAGGAAAAGTTTTCTTTCCATCTTTCTTCACATTAATATAGCAATTTACACCTGGAAATGTGTCAGGAAAATAAAAATTGCTGCCTCTCCTTGGAATGAGTAGCAGATCTGTTCACCTTTTAATGTCCATATATTTGTAAAATAAAACACATAGTTGTATTTCCAAGAATCTCAGTTGAGGCTATCTGCTTTTCTGCCTCTTTACTCCGTAGGCTTAAAAGAAAATGTCCTTTCAAATACCTTGTTTCAATTGTGGCATGATATTTTAATATACTATTGCACTGCACCTTAATTTGCAATAAAACAACACAGTATTGTGAGCTTCCTGTGCTATGATGGAACTTCAAAGTGGGAAATGAGAGTCCATAAGGCTCTCCTCACTAGTAATTTAGTTTCTCCATATACCAGCTTTGACTTTAGAAGAGTCATCCAATTATATGAGATGATTTTTTACCTGGGCTTTCTGAACATCCCTAGATTTCTGTTCCCTCTCTTCAACTTTGAGCCAAGTCAGATGTGCAAGTCTGGATAACTCATCTCTGCATTTTTCCTGCTCTTTGAAAAGCCGGCCTTCTTCAGCAATACATTCTTCTAACAGGTGGGCATCCATATTTGACATCATTTCCTAAAGAAAATTAAATTCAATTCTTTATGCATCAATGCATCAGTGTTGGCAAACCCAAAGCTGGGAATACTTTGGGTTTATCTGCAAAGTACACATATATACAGACTACATGGATTTAAAAAATAATAAAATATTGCTGAAACACCATGCACAATCCCTATAATAACATGTCAAAATTTTTTATCACCTAGAAGCATCTCTATTCCTCAATCTAGCATGTCTTTCAGCTACTGCCCACTGGGCAGAATGGTTCCTTATGGCCATATAATCTTTAAATAAGTTTACTGTCAGGTCTTGACATGTCCATACCACAAAATGGAAGACACTGAGCTGTCACATTAAGAGACCAAATTTAGACATTTAAACCAGAGCAAAGTATCTAGATGCCTAGAGTTGTTGGAGATTTCAGTCAATACAGTCAGTGAACTCTAAAGAGCTATTTGCTCTACCCACTGTAGGCTCACCTCTTTAGGAGGAGGTGAATGGATGGTTTCCTGGGATCCACTGACTACATGACTAGATTATTGACTATTGTGGCACATTAGATATATGTCCCATACACAAATAGTGACATATAGATATGAACGTATATATATTCAAACACAAGCTGAATCCCACCTGATATTGCTAACAAATTCAAAGACAGCACAAAAAGAAAATGGAAATACGGGTAAGAAGATAAGGAGGTATGATCTTAAGAAGAAGGTATGTCTGAAATACATTGCCTCTTATAAAGTCATTTATAAAGTGACAAGTACTAATACTCTCATAATTGAGACATCTGCATTTCCACACTATATAGGGCTGTGCTGAGTATAGATAGACATCCACAAATGACAAAACCATGAAAATGAAAAATTATAATGTACAAATACTGAATTGTCCTTGTTTCAACAAGACACTGTGCCATATCCAAAGGAAATCTATACCCATCATACTTCTAGATGTAATGCAGTTAATGATATTCAGAAAGACTTAACCTAGAAAGTAGATTTGCTTTCTGCTTCCAATATGTGACCAGTAACTCCAAAAAATGTTTTTAAATATGACAAGCAAGCGGTCTTTAAAATTGAACAAATACTATCGCATGTTTTCTCACCAGAAAGCTGCAACTAGAAACTCCCAACATTTTTTCTTCAAACAGTCCCTTTATTATCATGGTTGAAAACCAACTGTTATAGTGAAAAAGTATGAGAAAGCAGAACTCAGCACCTGTTCAGCTAAACTTCTCTTGGTCATTTCAATTTCCTTCTGTAGTTCTCGTCGTCTTTCTAATAATACTCCATTACTTTTAGGGATGGCTTCTGCCTACAAAAATGAACCAAGTACACTGAGTGATGCAAACAAAAGATGTGAAAAATGTAAACTGCAGATAATCTATTTGAAGTAGTTACACACATTAAGAAATGCATTTTCTGTCTTGTTACAATAGCTAGTCCGAGAGTTCTTTGTTGAGTAGAGTTCCTCAGTAACATATCCAAGTTTGTCAAATTTTTCTTTTAGGAATTTAACTATAAACCCTAAACTTCACAAAGTCCAGTTTAAGCACTGAATTTATAAGGGTTATGTTTTTCAGCAACTAAACCGTCATTTAAAAAGATAATCACAAAGAGCGAGTCTGCAAAGACGTCACCTTCTAAATTCACAGAAGATTTTCTGAGTGAAATTCTGACCTTACTGAAGGCAAAAATATATTTACCACTGATTTTAATAGGGTCAATATTTCACATCTGTGTAGATTTGATATCATAGTTTTTTGCTTTTAGTTATTAAAGTAAGATTTTTCCTCCTTAGGCTCTAGAAAGTCAAAACTAACAACACAAACAGTTATGTATTATTTTTTCCTGTACATCATTATGGGGAAATTTGTTTATTCAGTCAGATTCTAAAAAGAAGCGTGTGAAGGAAGACACATTAGAAACTACTGTCTGATTAAAATATATCTGAACAATCCCACTACAACTACACGTGTGATATAACTCATAAGGCAAAATGTTGTATTGGCCTCACAGTGACTAACTTCACTTAAAAATTCTTTATGGTTATAAGTAAGTAAGAAATAAACACAGCAGGCTAACTATGCAGGCATATGTTGCCTGTCCGTAACCGTAAATCTGTAATTCATACAGGTGGGAAAAAAAAATGACACTGAACGACACATGTGGAAGCTATTCAAAGATAATACATGCAACTCTGTGGTATCTTCCTCAGATCTCAAGCAGATGTGAGAGTTCAAAACACTGTGCCTCAGTATAGATAATGAGATATTTTGCACTTATGGTTTTCACTTCTGTGATAATACTATAAAATCAGATGTTTTTTACTTGCATTAAGGGAAAGGGAAACAAGAGGCACAGTAAAGGTCAACCTTTGGAGTTACTTTGGTTTTAGCTGCCAACTCTGAGACAGATTTGGTTTGACTTAGGCCTGCTAAAAGGTCAATAAAACCTATGCTAAGCAAGTCGCTTTCACTCTTGTAGAAGGGGCAAACACGGCCTTTCTGTGGAGCACATATTAGTTACCACTTCTGCTGTGTAAAAGGCTGTAGTGGCTGTAAGTAGGCATTTCCACATTGTCAAGATGGGATTCTAAAGATGCCATCCAGTTCTTGAGTCGAAAAGTAGAAAGCTCACATAAACATCTTTAATCTATTAAGGACCTTTGTTCACATAAGACATGACTAAACTTAGCCACTTTTGGCTGTCTCTGCGTTGGCCTGACTGAAGAGCAGGCGTGCATGGAGAGGAACAGCAGTCCTGCTCTGAGCTGGCGATAGCTGGAGTGGCCAATTCTCTTTCACACAGAATGTCGGCGTTTAGCAATAGCTGACCTTTCACAACTTACTAAGAAGAAGAACACATTTGAAGGAAGTGTTCCTGTAATTTCCCTATTCTACAAGCCAGTCATTCGGCACTTAGCACGTGATTTAAAGTAAGAGAAATTTGGGGAAGCACGCTGATGTACTGCTGCTTCTGCAATCACATTTTTATACTAGCAATTAATTCTTGTGATTTTTCTCATTTGGAATCACACTGAATAAATATAAATCTGGCTTTTAACTAGTTAAAATATTTTAACTTTTCCCAGGTGTGCTCCTAAGTCTTCCCAATTAAAATAGTCTCAAGACAGGAAAAGCCAAGCAGAATTACGCTTGCCACTCTAGTCTGTCGTACGCCAGTACTGGATTTGAACTGACCATGCTGCAGAAGAGTGGTGATTTCACATTCGCTCTTCTAAAAGAGCCAAGAAAGCAATCAGAGAAAATACAGAGCATGGGAGGATGGGCTAAAACAGCTATATTGCCATGGCCTGTTCGTGTTAGGGTAGCATCCTGCAACTTCCGAAGTAAAGTACTGCGTAGAATTTCACTTCTTTCTCTGCTGGCATTCCCTTTCCCCCACTCCTCATGATGATGCTACTTGCAGGACACATACAAGCCTATAGGATAATCTAGTGTTAGCACTGAGGGAATCTTTTGCAGTGCAACTTAATCTTTAAGGGTCTCATTACAGGTCTCTTGCCCTTTCACACAGTGTTAAAGGGGTTGGGTTGGGTTGGGTTTGGATCTCACCCAAGACAGTGAACTCTAACCACAGCTGTCAGTGAGTTATGGCATTTGACTTTAACATTTTATGTTTTTGAACTACTGTGATTCTCCCATCAGGAATATTTCTTCAATAGGAACACAGGAAAAAAATACTGTTTCCCAGATTCTCTTAGCTGATACTGAACGGAAAGTCAGTATGAGCTTTAAGATCAAAGTCTGGAATATGAGTCAGTCCTTTAATCAATATTTCAGGAAATTCAACCTAAAACTTTTTTGTGTGGTTATAGAGCTTTCCTCCCTCCTCCCAAGTGGGCTTATATTACCGGGTAATTAATACACATGTGACTTCAGGAGGAATTTCAGGGGAGACAGAAAAAAATTTCTATTACTTATAATATGAAATATTATTGAGCAATGTTTAGAGTTGTTTAAATAGTAAAGCTAAGTATGTGTGGGTTTTGATATCATATAGTTATTTTTTAAAACTTTACAGTAATGTAAATAAGACTTTTTTTCTTCCCTGAATTGCTTAGAAAGACCAAGAGAATTGTCAATGACACGGTGTATCTAGGTAGGAAACATCAAGTCCTTATGCTTTTAACTTAGATAATGGATATTCTCCTGTGAAAAAATATTCACCTGACTAAGCAAGATTAATTTTGTAACACTGCCTTACAATTTAGACTGAGCAAGGAGCTAGTATAGGAGAAAAGCTTAAGAAAGAGAGAATGGAAGAACCAGTGATGAGATGAAGAGAATATGGAAAAGTTATAGACAAAGTAAATTGTTAGGAGATATTTGGAAGGAGAAAAGAAAGGAAATATTTTGAATAGACAAGGAGAATGATGCTGCCGTTTGAAATCAGCATAGTAGAAGGCACAAATAAAACAGAAGTGAGTAAATCAATATGGAAAGAGGAATGGGTGAAATACCAATGCAGGGAGGAAATGAGGAAGGTGAAATTTGAGTGGAAAGGAAGAGAACATAGGGAAGTATGTCATATCATTTAATACCAAACTTTGTATAGTGTTAGTTTCCTGTCCCCTGGAATAATGTTAAATACATTATAAATTGTTTACAGTAATGCACAAACAACCTTCAAATTTTAAAAATATGTATCTTTTTATCACCTGAGAGTCAGGCAGTACGTGGCTCCATTTGTCTGCTACAAATTTCTTTGATGCCAATGCGCAAGTCACTGTATTATTTCACTCATAAAATGACCATAATCCCACAGTGCTTTAAAGGAAGACATGAAGCCACAGTGTCAATATAATCTCCCAGTTCTCCTTGATAGGATGCTCCCACCCTAAAATCCATTTCTTAAGAGCCCAAATATATCTTGATGCATTACTTTTATTACAGCCAGAGCACCTAGAGGTTTCTTTGTTAGTTGTAGTGTTGTTGACACTTTTCTCCCCTTCCCCCTTTTAGGACCAGTCAAAAGATTTCATGGACAGATTTCTTACAAGAAAATTTAGAATCCTTATGATCAATGTATTCATACAGACCTCTAATTTGAGTCTGTTATGCTGTGACTTATCTTGTTCCAAGGAATCATAAATCATATTCAGTTGTAACTCCATCTTTTTAAAATTTCTCAGTTCTCTATCTTTCTGTGTTTGCTTGCGAACGAGAATATCGTGTTGCTTTTTTTTCTCCAAGGCACATTTATTTAAATTATCTTCCAGAGCTTCTCTATATAGATAGACACAGAATTTTAGAAACTGGTAGCTTGACCAAGACATGTATGCAAACAGACATGATCATTTTAATGGATTTTGAGTACTGCATCATTATGGCTGAGCAGCAAGATAAACTCATAAACTACTGACACAAATTACCTAAAAAGGTGGCATTTTTATAACTGTAATCAATGATAATATTCCTAATGATGTCAATGAGGTCTCACAGTCTGTTCCAAATATGCTAAAAATTCCAGAGAAACTATTACTTATAAGAAGAAGAAAACACATTTTTTAGCATGAAGGAATATTTACATGTTTGCTTCACTCAAACATTTCAATTTAAAGTGTCACTATCCTTTAATACAAAACTTTAAAGGCAAAAGCATTGTTGCTGAGCATACGGCCATGATTACAACTACGCATCTTCCTCTGCAAAGAAGGAATCATTTGAAGCTTGCAATCAACCTAACAGTTTATTTTACTTTACCAAGTATGTATAAGCTCATAATTCAAGGGAGTATTAAAGACATGAGCAACCAGTCCCCACTGAAATTCAGGAGTACCTGGGTGCAGAAATTTATGATCCTAATTTGAAAATGAAAATACTGACTTGGTTTTTTCTTGCTCAATTTACTTTCTGTGGCTTACACAGAAAAAAAATGTATTTTCACTGGAGAGAGAAACCCTCTAAAAGATTTCCCTTCAGATCAAAATCCAGCTTCACTTTCCCAGGATTTTATCAAACGCTTATGCTTTTTGATGTTCTTCTTCAAGCCAGATCCTAGATTCCAGTAGTTTATATAAACAATTCTGAAGTCAAAAACAAGCCTGATGATAATTTCTAGTCCACACTGGTTGCAGCATGAAACTTGAAAACATAAGCAATACAGCAGAAAAAAGAAATAGATCTTTGAGAACAGAGAATTGTTCACTCATACTATGTGGCTTATGTCTACTACTCTAACCTGTCTGATAGGACCGCTGATTCCTTCTCTCTGCTAATTTCTAGTAATTTTGTCAAAGTAATGCATTCTCGTTCTTTGCTTTCTAGCAAAATTTGTTTCCCATCCAATTCCTTCATTACATCTTCTCTTTCTTGCAAAATCTCTTCAGTCCTTTTTTCAATGGCTTTCAGGGTACCATTCAACTCTTCTATTTGGTCATTAAGTGCTTCTTTCTTCTTCTCTGCATCGCTGTGGATATTTTAACAAAACAGCAGGGGTTCACATTTCCACACACATATTTAAATGGCAAAATGTAAGTTGTCAGTTTTCATGGACACACAAAATCTTTTCAACACCACAACTATCTACATTATATGTTTGAAGCAGACTACATGCAGTGAAATGTATGTCCAAAGTACGTACAGTGAAATGTAGTCAAATGCCAATACAGTACAACAACAAAAATGAAGATGGCCATGGGACTAACAGGGAGCTTAGCACCATGACGGTATTAAAAAGACTTCTAGTAAACAGATTTCTGTCAAAATTACTAGGTACATGGGTGTGACACTTCTAAATATTATTCCCAAGGCTGGAAACTCTAGTTAGTTCATTCTGCGATGCAACACAAGTAGAAATACTCATTTACATGCTTCATTAATAACAATCTACACAACGTACTAGCTTTTTAAAATTGCTTCTCTGTAACAGTATAGGAAAAACTGCTTATATTTATGATAGCAGGGTTGCATTAAGCAGAGTAGTGAGGAAAATGGAGAAGACAACCATTATACAAGTTTTAAACCTGAGAAATTTAACACAGTCAAACAATTTCTGTATTACAAATAGGGACTACAAGCAGGAGACACAGAAACTTCAGTGTAACCCTGTGCCTGAATAGGGTACAAAAACCATCATTCATCTGGAGGGCACTCGGATCTGTGGTGACCTGGCTGAAACTGCACAGTGCTAATTAGATTTTGCACATACAGAAAACAGCATGTCATGCTTCAGGGGAGAAACACCCCAGCTACGCACAACAGAGAAAGAAAAGGCTGGCTTACATTTTCCCAGTTGAAATATTAGAATCAGAATTCACATCAGGAGCTTACAGCAAAGCACCTCTGACTAAAAAAGTGGTACAGAAGTATCAAGGGAGAATGATTATTTAGCTCAGGCCAGACCGTTAGCTGTGAAAGCTGCTAGTTTCACTGAGGCCAATAGAGATAGCTAATATACAGTCACTGAGGACTAGAAACTGTAAAAAAGCCTCATCTCTAGATTACACAATAACAATATTTTCCATTAAAAACCTACTAAGTAGATCTGATACATAGTAACACAGCACGGTAAGACAGTTAAGCAATTTTTGACCAAGCTTTGTTCTAAATTTTTCTTTGTTGTACTTAAATTTACAATGTTTCACTGCATATACTATATTTTTCAGTACAGTGCCTGGATTTTAAGTGGGTTACAGATGCTTTTTTAAATGTTGATCCTAATTTTAACCAACAACTATACCCAACTGTCTCTGCAACAAACAGATAACAATAAATTGTACAGATACATATTAAAAAATAATTATCTATTAAAAGCATACATTTTTTTCCAATTCATCTTCTCAGTTTCTTTTCCAAGTTGTGCTGGAACACCAAGGATCTTAACTAGCTCATCCTAGTGACAAAACAGAAAGGTTAGATTAATAGCCTCAAAATCTGGTGAGATTTGTTAGAAGCAATATTCACCTACAACTGCTGTGAAAATGGGCAGGAAACATAGTTTCGAATTACTTGAGCTTGTCCCAGGGAATTGTAGCTGCTCGTTTTGAAACTAAACATTGATATTTACCATTTTGTTATGTCTGCAAGATAAAAATTATGCTTGAATATTATTAATACATCTGATTATGTTATCTATAGCATGGAAAGGAAAGCAGCAAAGACCTGGGTATGTTTCTTAATTCTCAGCATAAATCTGTATTAACTTGGATCTGAGCATATGCTAGAACAGCCTACAATAACACAACATAGCAAACATGTCATTATAGAAACCATTTTTTAATCAAAACCATGACTATTATTATTTCCTGAAGAAGTAATAATGGATATGGCACAGCAGCATGTTTCACACCTATTGAAAAATGATGTAATATATAATGTAACGCCATCTAATGAATCTGGAATGACAAACTACATCCAGAAGATTCAATGTTTCCTTGGACAAAGCATGTACCCATACACATGCACACACACACACAGAGATATACATACACACAATTAATTTTGTGTTACTTTTAAATTAGCCTGCTTCTCCAGAAGTTTTTCCATTTCCTTCTTATCTATTAACTCCAGCTTCTGCTTGGATGAAACGTCTTCCTTTATTGCATTAATTTCTGCTTTCCTTTGGATTACTTCTTTGCAGAGCTCATCACAATTTTCTTTCAACTGTTTAATTTTCTTATCTCCTTCCTTTAAAAATGAAATAAACGATCAGATTAATTTTCTTTTCCCTTTTACATTTTGCAAGCTTGTGATATTACAGCATCATTAACATTGAATGATGATAATATTTTTTACAACAAGGTATGAAATATAATTTTTTACCAGCTGTGTGTTTCTTCTATCAATAACCAGCAGAATTTCATTTCCAACAAAACCACATATATTAATCAGGATTTATGACTGCAAATGTATTTCCCATACTCACATCCTAGAACAAAAACCCTGCATCTATCTTTACATGCAGTATCTATTTGCAGTAAAAAATTTTCTTGAGTAAAGTCAAGAAAATCCAGATCTTTTCTGAATCGTTATTCATTGCTTGCCCTAGAGTTATCAAACCTGAATGATATAATATAGCTTCTCCTATAAAATCTGCCTCTTGGTTTTTCTATGTATTCCAGATTTTAAAGAAACTCTAGAGCTACACACTGTGAAAACATTTTCATTGTTGTTTTTATATGTTAGCTGACAGAACATAAAACATGACTTTTCTCATGTTTTGTACTTACCCTTTGTTTTGGAATTCTTTCATATTCATTTTCCAGAAGCCTTTTTTCTTCTTGCAAACTACAGGAAAATCAAAACAGAGTTACATATATTAGTAATATAATAAATATTACTATACTATAGTAAATGGTAAAAAAGTATGGAAGCCTATCTTGTGTTAGACTAAAAAGTATGGTGAATTATCATGAGGGACAACTGAAAGGTGTCCAGATTTAAAGGGAGTTTGCTGACTGGTAACTGGAAGTCCTGAAAGAGAGGTCGCACATATGCTGGTTTTTTCTACAGCGCACGCATCTAAACTTTTGAACGTGATTCTGCTTAGTCTTACCACCTCCTTCAGGGATGCATTTATGCCTCATTCACCCTTGCCTTTATACTAGCAGAGTATAACCGGTCAGACAGCACCCTATACCCACAGTTCCTCCCAACCTCAGAAAACAAAATTTTAACATGAAACTGAGGCAAAAGGAAAGAGGAGGTGGGTTATAAATATCCACAGAGACTTCACACATCAAAGAAAGTGCAGTTGCTACTGAGAAACTTTCTTCTTCCTTCGTGTGATTGCTCACGCACACATTCACACTGCAAACAACTGTAAGTGAAGCTCCCCAAATCTGAACAGGCTCCTGTGAAAAAATAGCCTGAGAAGTGACGGGGATGTAGACTAAGTCAATGGGGTACAGTAGAAAACTAAATTGAATACCTATTGTGATCTTAACCTATATCCAAAACTGTGTTGCAATTTAATTTCAGGCAACAATAGAGACAGATGCCAAAGGAGGGAAAAAGGAGGAAAGGAAAAAATAGGAAAGCTCTTAGATCTTCTGGGTGTATTTTTAGTAATGTTGCCCTGAGAAAGATGAAGGAGTGACTACAAAAGCGAAGCTGAATCAACAAGCTTGTTAGATTTACAACAGGGAGCTTCTTGGTGGCTGGTAGGCAAATACTGCCAAATATAAAAAATTAGCCCTAGTGAAGAAACACGTCAATACATCCCCAGTGCATGCATGGAATAATTCTGCACCTATAGGAAGTAAACGGGCTACAGCAGTCTGCATGCCATCACAACCAAACTGAACTTGATTAAGTCCTTGTGCTATTGATTGGGAACAAGGAGGCAGGTTCTTGCAATGTAATTAGTACCTGTGATGACATTTCTGAGTCTCAGGCCATAAAGGAGTAAAGATAGCAGCTGGGGAACAGGTGTAACAGCCAAATCTTCTGTCCCAGATATAGCAAAGAATCAACTTCTGCACTTAAACTTGTGTTTGTAACTCCAGCTGAGGATGTGCTGGTCAGGCTTCCTTGAGACTCAGGGCAGCCTGTTAGAATAAATAACTCTTTAAATAAGGAGAGTACTAACAGAAGGGGACAGGCTTTCATGAAATAGCTGTGTCACTTAGAGCTATAATCTATGGCAAGGGAGTCCTGGGGCAGCCCCACCTACCCAAAGCAGCTATTATTACAGCTGTCTCTGAATGTGGTTGATACAGAAGAGAGGCAGCTGATTGGTATTTCTTTTTTTCTCTGAAAGCTTTCAGGAGCAGCCT
>WAAD01025351.1:0-10295 GCA_013389945.1 Fregata magnificens | reverse complement strand
GTAATTAAAACTTTCTGAGCAGGAAATTAAAAGGGATTTGATCTCTTACTTTAAAAAGTTGCTATAAATTTAGTTTACAGATAAACAAATGTGGCCAAACCAGGTTGCATATCTCGATCTCTTCCTGTTTAACTAGCTACTAATTCTGAGTGTTAGTTGTCAAGAACATCCTTTTGTCCTCTGGAAAACCAGTAACCGTTCTGGTCCAAACCCAACAATGTCACAGCCGACACACTTGCCCTGGCTTTTTCGTTTCTTTGGGTTTTGTGGCTTTGGGGTTTTGTTTGTTTGTTTTGTGGTGGGTTTTTTTTGTGGAGAAGGTGAAGCACCTCTTTTTTCAATACCTCCCATAAACCACTGCATTATCCATCCTCTAGTGGTCAAATAACAACACTGTTTACTCAAGTGGTCCAGAAAACTTCGCAATGGCTAATTCTGTATTAAGTGAATACAAGAAAAGAACTAATCTGAGATTACAAGAGAGGGATCACCAGCTCTGGAAGCATAACAGCCCACTCGATACCCTCAATTATCTTCTCAAAGCCCACAAAGAATCTGGATGATTTACCCATTCCCCCCACAACAAAAACCTATTAAGTCCCGAGAGCGGCCTCCTTTCACTTCCCGGGCTGGACACTACATCCCGTAAGTTGCATCCTGACAAATATTTAGATAGGCTTTTTGTCATCTTCTAATTGAATGCATCTAATTTCACCCTCCATGTTCTGTCATTCGGTCAGAAGCTGTATTCTTCACAAGCTCTCCGCCGGGTAAAAAGGAGGCAGCTCAGAAATCCAGGGGAAAATTAACTTAATGTTCCAAGTCTGCGGGACCACATCAGGGAGACATTTTGCTATCGCAAAGACGTGAGGGTCATCGTTTGCTTCAGACATGTTNACATCAGGGAGACATTTTGCTATCGCAAAGACGTGAGGGTCATCGTTTGCTTCAGACATGTTTAGCTCAGCAGCAATAAGCTTAACGCTGTTAAACACCGTGTCAAGGCTACGCAGCTTTCTGAGGAAAATGTAACACCAGTTCAACTTACGACCCACAGCAGACTGATAACAGAAATGTGTCTTCATTTCTAGCTTTCCTTCTCTTTGGAAGATGGAGGTCATCTTCATGACTTATAGATGTCTGCCAACACACAGCAAAGAAAAGGGCGCCGCGTATATTTTAGTGCCTCCCAAAATACAACGCTTCACTGCACAAACTTTTAAGCAGTGCGGTTCAGCTGACCCTGACTTCCTTCAGGACTCTCACCCACATCCCGGGTACCTCCAGAAGTTCCCATTGCCTTCAGATGCTATGCTGAACCATTAACAAAGCCCACAGAAACTTTTACTGGTTAATTAATCTGTCGACAAACTTTAACTCCAGACTCACACTTCACAGCTGTTGTAAAATTTGATAATTAGGCAAAATATTACAAATGTTAAAACTAAATTATTCTCATTATATATGTTTTTGTATCAAATGTAAAATACAGTTAAGAAATATAAAAAAGCAATATGAAGTGTTTTGATGGCAATTTAAGACTGTAACTTTTTTAATTGAAGCATTCAGAACATCTTACCAGATTATGTTTTATTCAGTCCTGGTTTAACTGCTTAAATTCTAATTCACTTAACGCACCTTGTAATATTCCCAGGCCTTTTTGCTCCACATTCCTATGTTTTTTACAGATTGGGCTGGTTTTGCTTATATACAGGAATATCTTTACGTATCTGAGAAGCCTCTCTGAAGTCAGCAAGACTCAATGGACAAATTTCTCACATATGTGAGTGAATTTTACAAATAAAGCATCAGCAACGTGCCCAATGCCATCTATAAGTAGACGGATCAGTTACAAAGTGGAGGGAAAGCAACGCAGTTGTATCATCCATCGTTGTTAAACGGATAATTTCAAATGGCATTATGCAAAAATCAGCTGGCTACAAATACAGCCCATAAATAGAATGAACAGATTTTGGTAACTGTAATTTTTCTTTGCTTTCACAGAGAAAAGATACTTCCTTGTTAGCAAGTAATAAAATTGAAATGCCTACTCAATCAAGGAAGGCAAGTTTTGGATTTTGTTCACAGTTTCCTTAAGGGAGATTTTTCAGCTCACCCAAAACACAGAAGTCTGACAGGTGTGATTATTTAGCTACTGAGGTAAGGCAGTATTAAAAAATATGGGTGTTGTACCTATGCCTCATTTATGCAAGCAGCAGTGATGCAACAAAGCAGGAGAAAAATCGGCCGCAACACAAATTATGTGAAAAATAGATTAAAAAATATATTTTTTAAATTAAACATCTCTAAACATTATGTTTCCAATTAGTGAAAGGGAATTATTTGGGAAACACAAATAAGCTCACTGAACATTAACATTTTTTATTTAATTGTAAAGAAAATACCCCTAAAGATTCACAAGCAAATAGACTTTGTCAACATTATCCCTCATAGAAATATCGTTGCTTTATAAAAGCACACAAGACTATTCTTTTGCTGGTTACACCACTTCAGCTCCTCTGCAGTGTAGGGCATAGGATCAGTGTAAATGAGAGGAGAATCCTTCTCATTTCACTAGTTATTTGTATTCCAAAGGAGCAGATGCCTTCCAAATTATGCAAAAATCCACAGCGCATCTCGTACTATAGCAGATGAACAGGTTAATTTTTCTCTTTGCACATAATAAATCATAAGTGCTTTAACACCCATAGTCGCATTTCATGAACATAAACCTTCTGTTTAATAATGTCTGTTTACAACTAGCATCAGACATACAGTAATCTCTTGCCTGGGATAAACATTAATCCAGATCTGTCTAGAAAAATTATACAATTCATTACCATAAGTAATCTCTATTGTGCCCTGTGCTTAACCTTAATCTTTTTTCCTGTCCTATAATCTTGCAAATCCACCGGTGGTGTATGATTGGCATCTGGTGTTAACGCAGCCTTCACTGCACACAGCACAGCTGAAAAAGCCCTACACGAACACATCACTCTGCAGGGTACCACCGGTTCAGCTGACCACTTTTCAACAACTTTCACCAACGGGTGAAAAAACCAGCAAGCCAGCGAGAACAAGGTCTAACAATATCAACAAAATTACCACTGAGGGGTCATTTTCACTTTCCAAACCATTGTCACCATCCACTAAAATTAAAGGTATCGGTCTGATTTTCCCATAGCATCTCTGGTCAAACCATCACATACCACGTCCAAGCTGGAACACACCGTGCTGGGGTACTTTAAGGAATGGAAATAGATGGATACAGAAGTAGAACAAAAGCTATTATGAACATGTCAAGGCAGTTTGAGATTATTCACAGGCTCGATCACAATATTTAAGCAACAAGACATGACAGACAGTGTCTTTCCAGGGCCTTATGAACACTCTAACTGTGAGGAAAAGAATGAGGCCAAAGGCTTCAACCCCAAGAAAGGTAATCCCCAGAAATGTGGTGTCTGGAGTGTCTTCTTGCATTATGAGAGAGAGAACACAGGAAACTTAGGACAGGACAAAGCCAGTAAGTCTATCTTCCTATTTTTTTAAATTTAGCAATTACAGTTTTCCCCCCAGACCTGCTCACAGCGTTAGGTGTTTTGTATCTATGAGGACAGAAAAAAATATTGTCTTCCAAATATTTGACCACAATTTTTTGATACTTATAAAATTATGCATGCCTTAAATACCCTGTCTAGATTATCTGCCTCAGTGACCTCCTGGATCTCTAATTTTCCAGGTTGAATACATGCAGTATGAAAAAGTATTCCCTGCAGAACAAGCCAGATGAGAGTTCTAGCAATACACAGCCTTCTACCTTTGAATTCTCAGCTTACATACCTCCTACGGAGGTAAGGAGCAGGTGCTGCTCCTATCACCACTATTTGGAGGCTTATGTGGAGTAAATGGATGCATCAGGCCAAGTCTTGACAGAGAGATGCAGACACGGATTGACTCAGCAAAGAAGAAACAAGAGCCCTGGGATGGAAAAAAACTCACGCTGCCACCGCCTATACTTTTGCCTAGGTAAAGTGATTTCACGCTGCAGTACTGATAACCTCCTCTTTTTCATTAGGATAAAGATCACTCGTAAAAGAAAAGGAAAAAGACTCAGGAAGAAGTAGCAAGTACACCTTTGAGCACACCAAGGAGAGAAGAGTTTATCTGCGCTCCCAAAAAGAGCAGTACAGCAAAGACAGACTCTAGTGGTAATGTGAGACAAACTGGGAGAAATGCTGATGACAACAAACCAACCAACCAGTGAACTTTTATAGTGATTTTTTTTTTCACAGAAAAATGCAATCCTTTTGTTGAAAGTTTTTCATGTCAAGAACTTCTGGATTGTTAATAAAAATACATTTTTTTCTGTAAAAGCATACAAGCTTTTTGTTGATAAGATCTCTAACTTGTGTTGTAATCCATTCATCACAGGAGCCTCTTCTTTTTTCTCTCTTCCAGTAATTTCATTTGGGTCATCCCCAAATATCCACATAATACCAGTACTCAACAACTCATTCAGTAGCTCTGAAATATCACTCTCTAGGAAATCTTATTCCTTGCAGCTTTTTAGGCTAAGTTATCTCAATAATTGTTGGTTGACGTTGTACATACCAACTCTTCACACTTCAAACTTGTGTGTTGAAGGACACATCCATAAATTCAACCACTACATATAGTGACTGGTTGGGACATTGCCTAAAAAGCCAAAAGGCAAGTAAATACCATTGTGGGAAAGTAATCTGAACAGTTTTAAAATGGAAACCCACTGAAAAAGCCCTTTTGGCTCAGGTTTTATCAGAGGCTGAAAATTCCCAGAAAGGTCCTACACAAAATCAAATGTAATATAAAGTTTTGTAACAGCCAGGACAGGAGTCACGGCGAAGACAAAACCTGGCCAACGTGACAATAATTCAGCAACATTAAAAGTTAATATAAGTTCAGTGTGTATGGTCCCATCCTTGAAATCCTACTTTGTTTCTGCTCTGGGTGAGGTCAGTGAGAGCAGCCACAACTACTCAACACTTTCCCTGACCAAGCCCAAGGTTATTCAATTATGTTTTACATTTGAGATCACATGCCCAGCCCAGGGCTTTTCCTTTCTTAATTCAGCTTTAATCAAAGAAAAAGAGGCTAGGAAGAAGTGATGAGAGGTTACTTATTCCATGCCTCGTATCCCAGGTAGGGTGCTGTGCACTGATATCTTCCCTCATATTTGTCTATGCTGTTCTTAAAGACACTGAGTAACGGAGTCTCCACAGTCTCCCCAAGCAACCTGTCCTTATTATCAGAAAGTTTCTCCTCACATCTAACCTTTATCTTCATGTCGTACCTCAAGCCCACTACTTTTCATTCTGCCTGTGAAGGATAAGAGAATAAATGATTCCCTTCACTTCTGCAGGAGCACTTAATGTATTTACAGGTACTTATCGTGTTCTCTCTTAGTCCTCTTTAGGTTAAACAACCTCAATTTCTTCCAGTATTTCCTCACAACTATTTTCTAGACCTCTACATACTTACGTCACTCCCCTCTTGATTTTCTAACGTTAGTCCACACCTTTCTCTATGGCAGTGTCCTGCACTGAGCTCAGCAGAGCAATTACCTCTTTCATCTCGAGGGTGATACACCCGGCTTTGCCTCCCGGCACAAACTCGGCTTTCTGTGCAAAATCACCACCGTGTTGACAAAAACCCATCCTGGGAACCATTACAGCCCTCAGCCTTTTCCCAGAGAAAAGATCGTGGTCCTGTCCAGATGCTGTTGATTAGTCTGCTGTGTTTTCCAGTTCGCCATTTGGAATGTTAATCCCTCCTTTGCAGGCGTGCAGCCACTCCTCTTTTGGTATTACCCACAAACATAAACACTTTTTTTCCTGTATTCATGTGAGAAGGATGGGATCAGAATATGAAGTCCATCAGCATTTCCTTTTACCACTGTCAGGAACATATTTATGCTGCACATTAACTGACTTTACCTAAGAGAACTCAGCGATTCTCGCCTAATATTCATCTCTTTCATAAGCCACTTCTGCACTTTAATATACTGCCTCGCTGCAACACGTTAAAACTGTACACAGCAAGTAGCTCATAGTAGGAAATCATATTAACCGTCTGGCCTAGAAATGACAAGTGAAGTGTGGATAAGAATGTCAGCACTCCCCACAGAAATATATTCAAACAGGCAGAAATCATTCCTTACGTAATAAAGAGCAAACAAATACATTCAGGAAATCTCAGAAGCAGTGGTGGGACATAATTACATTTAAAAAACCCTGGTAACAAGGAAAGAGAGGGGAATGTTAGATGGAAAGATAACGCTGCTTCTGTGTGTAGCAACTGTATTTTCTTTGAGTATGTAGTATATAATTTCAGAAGTAAAAAAAAAAAATTAGTTGCAAAAATCAAACATTATTTCCTATAAAACTGTATGAATACTAAATAATGCAGGATGTTCACTAGAACAAAAAGGGTAGCGAAAATAGACCCTTCATTTCACGTAATTGAGCTGTCCAAAAGTTTGGTATCTTGCTTAAGCCAGACATCTTTTAAGTTGTCTATAATCACTAGAGAGAAAAGGAGTGAAAAGGCTTTTTGGAAGTATTGGTCTTTATTAACGATACAGATAGGTTACAGTTGCTCACTTAGGCAGCAAAGAGAGGATGACCCCCCTACATTTCCCTAATTCTGTCATGTCTCTTCCCACATTTGGTTTTTCATGTCAGTTTTCCTGGCCCACTCATCTGTAAACTTTTTCTCCTCCCCATGATCCCTCTGTGAACTTCCACCCTGGCTGCCCAGTCCTCTTGGAGTGCCTCCGTGGACCTGCCACCACCATCCAGCCCCTTCGCTCACCCACTGTTAACTTTCTTCTCAAACCAAACTCCTGTTCAGACCTGGGGAGCCTCTGCTTTCATCTCCTGCAATATATTCTTAGTCCCAATATTGTCCGCCTGCTTTCACTTCCAGTTCATCCTCATTCAAATACCTTCTTGAATCCTGACCACCACTGTCACCACTGCGGACCACGTGCATACTGCATTGGCACAGAGAATGCGTAAGGCTGTTGGTGAGTCTTGTCCAGTTTCCCCACCATGCTCTCCTGTCTGCCTATATCCACCTGTTGTCTCCTGTCTTAGACAGGGACAGGAACAGCCTTTCTACAGTGAATGTTTACACTGTTCATTGCAAAATTGATCTTCATTATTGAGATCGACTAGTATCGATAAAATCACTCGCGCTCTCCACTTCCCCTTCCAGGGAATATTAGCCATTTTCAAGAGGCAAGCACAATTCATTCAGAATGCATGTGTGTGTGTGTACGTGTATTTATGAACACAGATTATGCATACATAAGCATACTTATTTCTATATATGCACACACATATGCATATATGCAAACAGAGAGTAATTTCACCATAGGAAAAACTGAGTGGTGTTGCAATTTTTTTTGTAACGGTAACACAAACATTGAATTATATTGCAACATCTAGTTTTATTGCAGTAAAATTCTGATGTTATAGTTATGGTGGTATCGTGAGTATCAGTACCACCCTTTTGACCTGAGTGCATTATATACCGTTACAGGCCGACAACAGAACGCTGCAGAAAACTGTTCTCTCGCTCGGTCTGTCTACCATGCACATGATTTTCAAATATCAGCAGCCCACTCCCGATTTATCGAGGTAATTAACTAGAGAAACAGAGCCACTTACTCTGTCTTAAAATCTGCACACACAAGCTTTAGATGAATAAAAAAAATTGCATTTAATCTTTAAAAAAGGATGCAACACAACTATGAAGTCTTTAATTAACGATTTCATGACTCCCACAGTTATGGCCATGCATTCCCCAAGTGGAAGCACAGCAGCACATGGCGATCTGCGAGCAATTTTCCTCCTCTCCCCCCAGAGCTTCAGATGTCAGACATTTCATGAATAGTATTACAGAATTAACGGTCAGCGCATATATGTTTTGTTCAAAAATGTATTGAAAAATTCCAAAGTATAGTCTGAACAGTTCAATAAATACAAAAATACCCCAGGTATCTTATTTAGTCCACTTATTCGTAAATACAACTCCAAGTTGAAATGATACACTGGGAGAAGGTAACTAATCCTGTCACAAATGCATTTATCACAGTAAACCAGCAACTGAATACTGTACTCAGGGGAATGTTTCAAAAGCCTTAATGTTTGTAAGATGAACGTAGTATTAGTAAGTCTTCTTCCCTTTTGAAGTATTACACATACTTGCTTCCCAGATCCTTGTTTTCTCTCTTTTCCTCCCAGTGCTACAAGTCTATTGCATGTTAACAGAAACGGTCTTGTAACCGCACTCTCCGCTACCCATTCATTCTCTCCTGCTTCATCTCCTTCTACCACCAGCCTAGATTAACATCTCAGTTTCTCCATCTGAACTGATTTTAATTGTCTCAGCAGAGACTATAGGTGATGTATTTCAGAAGAAAGCATGTTGCAATCCGCACTCTTCCTCTTTTGCTCCTCACTAGCTGCAAGTCTCTCCTTTTCTTCCCTCTTCCTAGACTTGCTTCTACGCTCTTTCCTCACATCCCTCCTCTTCTTCCAAAACGTCACCACTCTGTTTTCCATTTCACTTGCACCCTTTCCCTCCTTCTCCTCTTTCCCTGAGCTCTGCTCTGGCTCTGCTTCTGCCTGCAATAACACACATGGGTCTTTTTCAAGCCAGAGTTTTTCATAGTTCGTAGCTGGATAAGTCCCACCCCTGCCTTAACAAGCTGCCAAAATTACGGGGCAACAAACCTGATTATTTGCAAACTTATTTTTCTAGGGCTGGGTATTATTACCATGCGTATGAGCAGCACCCTTCTATAATTCATGCTACATGCTATGTAACAGCAACCCATTGAGTATGTACTCTGAAGTGAGTGCGTATGAAGCGCAGACTTTTACTGAGCATTTCTGGGTAGGACTAGCCTGAAACTAGACCTCTCATTATGAGGGAAATTCTGAAGTATCTTAAAACATTTTTATTTTTAAAGATAAAAAAAAAAATCTTAAATATATTTCCCACAAAACAGCTGCTCCTCAATTTTATTTAGCAAATATCAGAATGAAGACAGTCGCAGCCTTCTCAGCGTGCCCACAGCTTTTCCTAGGATGCTGAAAGGACTAACGAGAGGGATGGTTGTGCCCTCTCCTCCTTGGGCAGATTTGCGGAGCAGCCTGCAGCCACCCGCAGCCCATGCAGACACCCTGTGAGCTGGGCGGTGGGTTGTGCGTCTCACAGGCAATCTCTGCCTGACCTCCCCTTGGGGTGCTCTCATCTGCTTTTCCCTCTCCTGAGCCTAAAACTCTGCTGAGCCCATAACAGATTTAATATGTATTAATTTAAGAGCTTCAGTGTATTGCCTGAAAACAATGGTTTGATGCTTGGAAAATATATTTCTTTAATTGGTCTGCAGCTGCCCTTCTTAAATATTTATGTAAACTCTATTGTATTCAAGGGCATAGGGGTTAAACCTAAATGCAGCTCCTGGACTCGTATTTGTGTGAGTTCTCTGGAATGTACAACATCCTTGTTGGTTTTAGGTAACCTAACTAATTCCAGTTTTAGGTAAACCAAGAATACATTTTCATTCTGCAGTCACGGAAAGTAAAATATTATTAATTGAAGATCATAAGATGGAACAGTAACTGGGACATTGTAGGTCTCAACATGTTTTAAATCCCTCTGCTGTGAAAGATGGAGTAGGAAATATAAATACAATTCTCAATTTTTTTAATTAAATTGAGCAAATGTCAACTTGGGGACTGTAATCAGAGACATTACAATTGCAAATGAATACTTGTTTTATTGTTTTCCTAAGCTGTTTCCTGCACAAAATAATAACTTTGATTATAAAAGGATCATCTTTCTGAAAAGTCCAAGTCTTGCCTGTCCTAGATTTACTGAAATGTATTATCCTTTTTTTTTCTTTCAAAACCAGATACCATCCAATTGCATAATTTCATAGAATCATAGAATCGTTTAGGTTGGAAAAGACCTTTAAGACCATCAAGTTCAACTGTTAACCTAGCACTGCCAAGTCCGCCACTAAACCATGTCCCTAAGCGCCACATCTACACGTCTTCAAAATACCTCCAGGGATGGTGACTCAACCACTTCCCTGGGCAGCCTGTTCCAATGCCTGACAACACTTTCAGTGAAGAAGTTTCTCCTAATATCCTATCTAAAGCTCCCCTGGCACAATTTGAGGCCATTTCCTCTTGTCCTATCGCTTGGTACTTGAGAGAAGAGACCAACACCCACCTCACTAC
>WAAD01025328.1:13245-34345 GCA_013389945.1 Fregata magnificens | reverse complement strand
GGTGCCTGGTCCGGTGGGGACACCCGGGGCCAGCCGGGAGCTCGCCCAGCCCGCAGGGGTCCCCGTCGTCACGCGGGGTGCTGGAGCACTCACAGCCGCGCTTGCTGGCCGCGTGCTCGCTGCATGTCTGCATGCTCACTGCACGCTCACTGCACGCTCACTGCACACTCCCTCCGTGCTCACTGCTCACGCTCCACGCTTGCTATTCGCTCCCTGCACCCTCCTGGCCTCTGCACGCTCGCACCACACTCGCTGCATGCTCTCCGCGCACTGCCTCCTGCACAGTATCCCACCTGCGAAAGGCCCTGACCTAGGAGGTGTTGGGGTGATGCCGATGCTGTGCAAACCGGGGCCGGGGGCGGCAAGAGGCAGCGGCATGCGAGGCATGGCTTCCTCCAGCTGTGGGGCTGCAGGTGACATTTGCAGCCAGGCGTGGTGAGAGCGTCAGGTCTCAGGCTGCCAGGAGCAGAGAGCGAGCGCCTGGTGCCATTTGGCTGGGGGGCTCCCGCTGGCGCAGGGCGCCGGGACACGCTCCCCTTCCCTGTGCTCCCCCCTGCAGCATCCGCCACCGGCACCCTGGGGACGGGCACCCGCATGGGGCCGGATGCTGCGCAGCAGCTGGGCATGCACAAAAGCACACGCACGTGCGTGTGAGGGCGAAGCAGGAGGCAGCAGAGCGTCGCCCCATGTGGTGTTTGCACGCACACACACACACGCATGTGCGGCCAGCACACGTGTGCACACACACACGCAGGTGCAGCCTCTCCAGGTGCATTGCTGTGGAGCCATGCGGTCGCCTGAGGGCTGGCTCACACACGCACACACACGTACATGCACACACTCATGCAAATGCACACGTACATACATGTGCACACGCACACATGATCATGCCGGCGCCATCCCACGTGTCGGTTTTTTGCCTGCACAGGCGTTTATCCCGATGCATCGCCCGTGTTTCCCCGCCGGGGCCGGGGGCTCTCCCCCTCTCCCACACAGCTCAGCGGACACAGGGAGCTTAACCCCGGCTTTCCTCCGGGCCTCCTGTGCCCATGTGTTTTGGGGGCCGAAGCGGGGGGTCCTGTGCTGCACCCCCCCTTCACAGCGGCCCTTGCAAATCTGGGGCTGCAGCAGGTCCCCACTCCAGACGGCTCCGGCCATGGGGGCACACGTGCCCCCAGCAAACCCACGGGCGGTGGAAGGGGCTGTGACGGCGCCTGGCAAAAGCAGGTTTTGGCAGCTCACGGCCTGAGCTCGCAGCACAGGGTGTCTGAATTTTTTTCAGGGGAACACGAATTTTGATGCATTGGATGCCACCCGCCTGCTTGGCGGGTGCTGAGCCCTCCCAGCCCTCCTCCCTCCTCCGGGTTACCGCATCCAGTGTCCTGGGGGCTGCAAAGCCGGGGCTGGTGGCAGCAAACCCGCCGTGCCCCGCTTTTTGCTGACATCCATGAGCAGCGAAACACCCCTGGGGCAGCCATGTCCCCACAGCATCGCCTGTCCCTGCGCCCCTCGGTGCCGCCGGGACGGGGTCCCCGCGGGTCTGTGGAGCCCCACGCGCCAAGACCAGCCGAGGGAAAACAGGAAAGCGAGCGGGGCCATGCCGGAAGGCGGCTATTGTTGGCGTGGGGAGCGGAGAGAGTGCGAGTCGGGCCGGAGGTCACTGCAGCCACCCTGCCCGCCTGCCACCCCTCTAGCAGGCAGCACAGCCTGCCCCGAAGCCGTGCATGGCTGCTCCATTCCCCACGGGACGCGGGTCGGCCCCGGCGTGGGCAGGAGCAGCGGGAAGGCGGCCACTCGTGGGATGCGCGGGACTTCCTCCTCCCCTGCCCCGCTGCTCCGGTTTGGAAGAGAAAAAATAAAATAAATCCTTTTTCCTGGTGTTGTTTCCCTGGCACAAGGAGGGCCCAGCTTGCCTCCCCTGGAAGCGGGAGGATTTGGAGCCTTGGCTCTGTTTCAAATGAAAAATCTTGCAAAAAGCCTGGAATTTCCTGCCGGGCAGAAACCCGGAGGTTTGACTCTCCTGGCGCTGGTTCTGCTGCCGGGGCGGGACAGGAGGGACGGGAGGGACAGGGGACGTGGGGGACATGCACACGTCCAAGGCACACGCAGGCGTATGGCCGTGCTGGCTCGCATGCCGGTGGGTCTCCCAGCCTCCCTCCTTGCCCCAGCGCTGCCAGGGGAATTCAGGCAGTTCCCGCAGTGCCCGGGCAGGTCTGACCCTCCAACCCGGCTCCCTGCTGCCGCGGCAGGACACCGGGGCTCCAGTGCACCCCCAAGTCCCAGCACTCGCCCCCCCCCTCCCATGGGGTTTTCCCCAGGGATGTGGCCCCAGTCCTCGCTCCGCATCTGCTGCAGGGAAGGGCCGGGGCGAAACCCACTTGGGTTTCCCAGCTCCTGCTTTGCACCCATATTTCAGGGCTGCCTGCCCCTCCCCATGCCCAGGGACGCCCACAGTGGGACATGGCCACACACTGAGGAGGGGTGGCCACGCACGGAGTGGGGCAGGTGGTGCCGTGCCTCAGTTTCCCCAGCTGGAGGAGGTGCCGTGGGGTTAAGGAGCAGCCATAACCCACAGCCGAAGCAGCCGGGCAGCGTGGCCCTGAGGGAGGGCACAAACATGCGCCAGGGTGGTTTCACCGCAAAAAAGCCTTTGAGTGGAGTTGCCAGCTTGGTGGGGAGCATCCCCCGTCCTCCAGCAGCCCCGCAGGGACATGGCCAGCCCTGGCTCCACCACCCTGCGCCAGCCAAAACCCAGGGGACGAGGAGATGGAGATGGTGGGGCTGGGTCCGGGCTCAGCACAGGCATCCGCGGGGAAGACGGACCAAGTCACTGCAGGGAGGGAAATCCCAGCAGCCTCCCAAAAAAGGGGCAGGAACTCTGGGACCTGCGGTTTCAGCGTGTTTGGGGAGAAGGGCTGGGAGGGGGCTAGCACCGTGCCACAGTGAGGGTCCCACCTTGGTCACTGGTGGCAGACGGGAGAAGCATTTCCAGGCAGCTTTTAAACACCCCGAGCTCTTTTTGCCCCTCTCCATCCTCCAAATTACCTGGGAAGCGGTGAAACCTCCAGGAGCAGCCCTGACCCACTGCAACCGGTTCAACCGTGGGGCGGCCCCGGGAGCCGGGGGACGCGGTGGGAGTGGAGGTGCAGGCTGGCACATTGCACGGTTTCCTAGAATGAGCACAAAAAGTCCCAAACCACCAAAAAAAATTACCCCTGCTCCCTTGCAGTTTGAAAAGGGCATTGAAGCCGCAGTGGGGGCCTGTGCACCCCCGCGCTGGAAGATGCTGGGTGCCGGCGGCTGCGCCCCAGCAGCCTCTCAGGTTCGCAGAGGGGGTTGTTCGCCAGGAGCAAAAATGAACCTGAGGCCCCTTTTTTTAAGCCGTCACTGGCAAAGCGCTGGGTAAGCCGTGGCAGAGAGGGACTGTCCCCTCCTGTGGGGACAGCACGGGCACAGAGTAGCAGATGCCCTCCGGTATTGCATGCGAGCTGCGGGGAGGGGACATGCGGTCCCCGCTCCGGTGCTTTCCCAGAAGGCCTGCCGGGTCCTGCCCATGTTCCCGGCACGGGCCGAGGAGCTGCTGGCCACTGGCCACGCCGTACCAGGGAGAGGGGAGCGCGTGCCACGCCGGTGACCGTTCCCTTGTCCCAGAATGGCTGTCACCTCCTCCACGGAGCGCCAGAGCCCAAAACCAGAGTGGGGCAAACCCACAGCCCTGTTCCTCCTGCCCGGGAGGAGGTGGGTGGCAGGTCAGGGGTGGGGGGCTGCCAGGACCCTGCAGGGTCCCCTCCAGGGGAGGAATCTGGCCCCAGAGGCATTGGCTGTCCGGGGAAAAAAAAAAAAGCACATTTCAGAATACTTGGAAAGCTGCCGGCTGCCTGCTCAGGGACAAGGGATGGAGGAGCAGGCGGCCACGGGGCTGCCAAGGTCTGGGGGAGCTGAGCATGATGCAGAGCTGCTCGGGGACACGTCCTGTGCCACCCCATGCCCCTGTTTCCCCAACCCCAAAGGCACACGAGGGGATAAGTGGGGGACGAGGCAGAACCTCCTGGGGATGGGAAATGCAGCCCGTGGCCCCTCTGGAGGGGTGGTCCATGCCACAGCTCTCCGGCGCTGGTGAAGCCATGGGACAGTGCCCAGAGCACCAGTGAGCAGCATCCGGGCTGAGCCGCTCCAACTGGAGGGTCAGCGCAGGGGAAAGGATGTACTTATGTGACAGCAAAGCCCCAGCAATGCTCTGAGCAGGATCTGCTGCTTGAGGAGGCAGCGTTGGCTGGGGACATCCCCGTCCTTGCCCAGCAGGGACACGGCTCCCACACAGCCCCCATGGACATTTCCTGGCTGAAGCCACACAGCTGCAGCTGCTGTAGGAGACCCCCAGACCCTGCTCTCGTGTGGCTGGTTTCCAAGGGCCTGTGCAATTGCTGTGTCTACTCCCCAGCTTCAGAAACCAGTGGCCAATTTTAAGCAAACCCTTATGGGAACTGAGGTCCTAAAGCTCCTGAGCTCCTCAACATTCGGGGGCCGGAAGAGCCCAGCAGGGAGAGGGCACAGGGTGAGCGATCGTTTCCTTGGGAGCAGTGGGCGACACCACGCTGAGCCAAAGAAATATTTCCCTTCGAACATACGGCCATGGCAGAATGCCCTGCAGCCCGCGAGCCTGTGCCCGCTCCAGCTCCGGGGCAGATGCCATCTGTGTTTTTTGGGAAGGGGTCAGCCCCACAGAGGGGAGGCTGCCGGAGCCGTGGGCACGTTACCTGCTCGACCCAGGCAGCCTGGCCCTGCAACACAGGAGATCTGCAAATCTGTTCTCCTTCAGGCTCTCACCAAAGCCTTCGTGACACCTCAGTCTGCATACTCCACCGGCAGCCAGGGAGATGAGCGATAAAATTACCGACAGGTCCAGGTGACAGCTAAACCCGTTCTGCCAGGCTGGGCTCAGCTCTAGGCGCTCGCTGCAGCCTGCTCGCCTGCAGACTTTGACTCGCTTGCAACAAGGCAGCTGTGGCTCATGGGCGAGTAAACACAAGGCCCCCGCACGGGGAGATGAAAGCAGGGTGCTGCCTGGGCGGCGGAGGAGAAAGGCGGAGGCAGAAATAGAAAAAGGCTGAGCACCAGCTGCGGTGGCTCTGCAAACCTGTCTGGGCAACATCCTGCACTGCCGCACGCTGCGGAGGACAGGCTCGGCTGCAGCAGCACCTCCGGGCCCTGGCGGCTCTTCTCCCCTAAAGGTGCTTTTCCTCCTCCCTTGGCTGAGCCGGTCTCGCATGGAAGCAGCCAGATCTTTCCCCCCCAAAGCGGAAGGGAGGGCAGAGGAAGGCAGCACCCTGCAGCCCCGCGGGTGACAGCCAGATGGGTGCCGCATGTCCCCGGACACAGCGCTCATGACATCCGAGGTTGGTGTGAAAGGGAAAGCAGAAGAAAAGCCATGCGAGCTGAGCCGGCACCACTCAGCGCCTGCTCGCAGCCCCACCACAACCCAGCACTCGGGTCCTCATGGGTTTGTGCCCTTCCCTGCTTGTGCACAGGATCCGGCCTCACTCCTGGGGCGCACCAGGGGCTGGGGGGGTTGCTGCACCCTCTCCCAAGCAGTGGTGGGTCTCAGCTCCAGGGGGGGCTCCGGCTGCGGCACCGTGGGGCCACACTGCACCTTCTAGCAGCACCCGGCTGGGGAGACACGTGGTTCCAGCTGAGCTGCACCCACGAAAATCCGGGAGAGGGGCTAGAGGGAGCTTGGGAGGGCCCAGCACCTCCGCTGGGCAGGGAGCCTGCAGCAGCCATGCAAGGGGAGCGGGCAGGACCTGGTGCTGCAGGCAGGGCGCGGCCAGGTCCGATACAGCCAGGAGCTACGGCTGTGAAGCCCGTTACTCCCCTCCTGAGGAGGCCAGGAAAATACCTTACGGACCCTGAATGCAAAGACTTGGCTAATCCAGTCGTCAGCCTCAATGGCTATGCCCACAGCTCCTTTCAGTGGCAGCAAAGAGCCCGTCAGCAAGCTGGTAAGCTTGAATTCTCTCCTGCCCACATCCACCCAAGTTTTAGAGCTGGGAGAATCAGCCCTTGGGTACAGGGGCATCGCAGAGACAAGTCAGGACTACCCCAGCCTGCTGGTTGAGCCCCAGCACCCGCCCACTCTGCCCCACAGCCCTGGGAACGAGCGTGGGGCTCAGAGCAGCCCAGACTGGGCACCTTGAGAGCAGGAGGAATCAAACCTTGGGGCAGCAGAGCCAGAAGCACACACCCAAGAGCTTTTAGCAACTGTAGGAAACAGCTCTCCAGCGCACCTCCTGAGGAGTCCAAACACATCATGTTTGTTTTGCTGATAGAAAGCCTCTGACGAATGTGTAATCACGAGACATTTAGCAATCGGAGTGTGCTATGTAAATACAACATAATTTATTGGTTCCATTTCAGAGAACTATAGTGGTATTCGTACGAGTGTCCTAACGATAGTACAAGAAACGAGAGTCACGTATGTACAGAGATTCCAGGACACAGAAAAACTGTAAGGAAGAAGTGGTTAGTGGTACAGTTTGGTCACTGTTCATAGAAACCTTTTCTCTTACTGTAAATCCTGCTCCCCTCCTCGCCCCCAAATCCTAGGTAGACCTATCTACCTACCTCAGGGGCACTGCAAAGCTCCCGTCACGCAGCAGAGTTGCTTGTGCAAGCAGCAGGCAAGGCTGGTGGTCTCTGGCTGCACACCAGAGACTTTGGTTACGAGATGTGTGCAGCTGAGCGGGGACGTGCTGCTCGGGAAGAGGGAGAAGGCTCCGTACCCTAATGGGAAGCAGAAAATGGTCCACACACAGCCAGTACGTGAGGCCGGAGGGCAAGCAGCCCAGTTCCTTCTCGGCAGAGTCAGCGTACCACAAGGAGATGGGGATGTGCAGGTGTTCGAGAAGACGACTTCCCCATGCCTGTCCCAGCACCTTCCCTCTGCACATTCCCACGAGGCACAGGTCTGCTTGGTTTAATGCTGCCAGTGCGGATCCCTGTCCCCTGTGGGGACAGTGCACCCAGAGCCGCAGCTGGGCTGGGCATGGGGAGAAGCTCAGCTCAGAGCTGCTGTAAGAGGCAAGAGCAGATTCACAACAGCAGCGCTCCAGCACAGCATTAGCAGTGGCAGCGCAGGTCTAGCCATGAAAGAAACCCAAGTCCAACTTCTTTCAGAGGGAAAGCAAGGGGGGCCAAGCCTTGGGGACAGGATGCCAAGTGGAGGGTGAGCACAAAAGCAGCTCTGTCCAAAAACTGGATTCACAGCCAGTAGAAGAGGTGCTGGAACCAAACAGCACCCCAGGGGATCCACGTACACCAGCATTTCTTCCCCAATCCCCACGTAACCTCCCTCCACGGGTGGGAAATGGGTGTCCAGAGGGAAGTACCGCTTCCATGGCAGTACCAGCTACACGACATGGCTCTATCTGAAGCATCTGGCTTGGCTCCCTTGGTGCCGCTGCAGTGAGGGGATGGGGAAGAGGCAGTACAGGGTGGCTCTTCCCTCCTCAAAGAGCGAGCATTTCCACCAAGTGGCCCAAAATATTTTCTTTCTTTTATAGAAATTACTATAAAAAACTAGTTTATCTAGAGCATCTTTAAAAAAATATTCCTGCAATATCACAGTTTTACATTGAAACTCATTAAAAATATATAGATTTCTTTAACAAAACGTCTCTGTTCTCCCCTTGAATCACGTCTCCAATACAGGAGTGGGACTTGGAGTCCTCGGAAGAGACGCCGAGGTGGGAGCAGGAAGGTCTGATCTCAGTGGCACATCCGGGAGGTCATTTCCTTCTGTCAAAGGGACAGAAAAGACAAGGGACCATGAATGAAGAACCAGATTGCCAGGTGAGGGCGTGGATGAAAAAAACCTCACCTTTGTTTAGTCGTAAATACCCTTCTCAGGCATGCGGTGACACTGTTACTACGAGCTCCAGTTTGGGCAGGTCCCTGTTCGCCCCACCACTCCTAGTCCCAGGCACCGGCAGGACACCCTTCCACTGCCCAACGGCTCTGCAGGTCTGCTCTGTTGCTTACGGCTTTAGAAACACCATCATCACCTCCTAGTTCTAACTGGTCACATTCGCTACCCTCCAGACTCCTTGCGAAGGCGGTGGTGTCACCCTTGCTTTCCAGCACGGGGAGTAAGCACAGGGAGGGGGTTTTAACCATCCACATCCTGGATGGCTAACAGCGCCATCCTCACGCAGTGCACGCCAACAAGGCAAGCCAGCTGCTAGAAACGCAAGGAGGCCGCTGGAGAACAAGTCAACTTCCCCCAACCGATGTCCAAACGACCCTGGCTCAGCTGTGCCTGCACGTCCTGACTCCCAGTTTCCTGACAGTCAAACTGCAAGGCCAACCCATGTCCTGAATTTGGGCAACCAGTTTTGAGAAGGTACCAGAGACCTCTGTGACTCCTCCACCCCCAGCCCACCCCTTCTGCGCTGGCTGCAGACCCCGACAGACCAACGTGTACCCTGAGCCCACCCAGACACTCACCAGTGGTTCCAGCTCCTTGGTGTCTATGAGATTGAACTCTTTCACAAAGTAGTAAAAGTGCTTGTAGCAGGTGTTCACGTGGGCTTCCGACCCCATCTGGGTGATCCTGTCGAAATGGTGGATGTAGACGTGGACAAAGACCCGGAAGAGCCTGGAGAGAATCTTCTTCACCACCGGGAGGAAGTTCTTGGGGAAGGGAGTACCTGGGAGGGAAGACACGACCATGAGAAACTTTCAGCAAAGTTAAAAATGGTTCCTTGGGGCTAAAATAAATTGATAAAACAGATAGATTAAGACAAAAGGGCTTCTGTCCCTGGCAACTTCCAGTTCCCCTCTCCTTTTTCCTTTCCATTTGGATCAGATTTTTCAAAGCACAGATTTCTTAAGTAAGAGAGTGCTGCACGCCATCGATCGCTGCTTGCGACTGAAAGCAAGGGACCAGCCTCGGAGATTCCCAGCAGCTGTTTCAGTCTGATAGAGTTTTCTTCTACTCCTATTTGGCATGTTTATATACACAGCACAAAATACTAGATACGATCAAGCAACTTCCCAAAAGAAAGAGTCGGTGCTGTTAACTCCCCACAGTTATCTCTTATTTTGATACGTCTTTAGTTCTTTGGTTAAAAATTAAAGACGTTAAGGTCCTCTTTAAAGGCATCCGTTCTTTAGGATTTGTTTAGCCAGGGCCCTGCAGCAGAGCGGTCGGGCCAACCAGCCATCTCAGTAGAATACTACAGTTTAAAGTTCACACAGGTCATTTCTGGAGGAACGAGGATTAGTTAAACCCTTTCAGTGCTCTGCAAGAACTGCAGCATTTCAGTCGGCGTTAAGGGCGAGGAATCTGGTAAAAGCTGAGCTGAAAACAACAATAACAATAACCGCCCCCCCCAAACCCTCCTGCTGTCAGAAACTTGTCTTGCCTCCCCGAACAGAACAAACACCCTGCTTAGAGTCCCCAGAGAGTCTTGCAGAAGAGTCCTAACTAAAGGCAACACAGCAGCCATTTGGGCGACACGAGGAACGGGTGGGGAGAATTTCAGTGTTTCAGCTGTCTGAAGAACTGGCTGTTTATGGCCCTGCTCCCCTTCTCTGCCTGCTCAACACCAGGTTTAAGCAGCGTTTTGGCACGAAAGGAGGAGCCCCGTGGATGCTCCTGCGGCAGAGGCGGCAGGCGTGTCCCAAACAGGGGCCAACTGCGTCCGATCAGAGCTTCGATGGGATTAACGCCAGGGCAGGAGGGAGGGGGCTCTGCTGCGTCTTGTCTTTTGTGTCCCAGAAGAGGGGAGCTCAGAATGGGATCAACCATATTTACCTAATGCTTTAGATACTGAACTCTCACATCTTATTCAGCACAAAATAAACAAAAAACCCAACAATCTTTGCCCCAAAGCCAGTATACGAAGCTGCGTTTGGATATGCAGATTTAGGTGTCTTGGGCCAAATTCTCATTTCCATCACCCTGGCAACAGATGAAACACCGCCCCTCCCTCCTTGCACATGTCAGCATCCCACCCAGCTGCAGCAAACAGCCGAGTGCATGCCAGGAAGCACTGAGCTAGAAAGGGCAGAGTCAGCTAACACCAGCCTGTAATAACAAAGAGGCTAATTATGGAAACGTGGCCACCATCACCAGGCCGACGCAGAGCACGCACGTTGAACCCAAGCTAGCAATCAGCTCGAAAAGAGCTGTCCTTCAGGAGACCATGTCCAGCGTGAACTACTCAAGAGTCATGTCAGAGACTGACTTCTCTAAAGGCAGCGTTTTGTTTTCGCTGCCTAGGCTCAGCTTGGCTTTCCTCGAGATATCCATGACTCCAGATGGGATCTGGTGGAGCTCTGGGTATTTTAGCACTCCAGAAGAGCTCTGAAGTTTCTCAGGTGCTCGGAAGAGCCTACTACACCGCCAGCCTCTGAGCAGCACAAAAGGAAATAGCTCTGCTACAAGTGTGACCTGTGCAACAGCATCTCCTGGGATAGAAACGGGACCCAAGGGCTCAAAGGAGAAGGTTCTGCACCAGCCTCCCTCCCCCCAGCCACAACTGGAACGGAACTCACCAACATTAGTGGGAAAGATGTCCTCGTTGTTGATCTGTACCTCAATCCAGTCCATCAGGAGGTTCATGTACTGGGGAGCAGACAGGGCTGTGGGTTTTCGGTACTTGTGCTCGTCCTGCCATCGGTACTCGTACTTGGGTCCCCCCGACATGACGGGGCAGGACTGCTCTGTGCAATAGTCACTGATGGTGCCGTAGATCAGGTTGATGCGGTTGAAGAAGTCCACCACGTGCACGGCCACCCAGTCATTCTGCTCCTCTCCCGGCGGCAGCTGGACGGCAACTTTCAAGTCCAGGCCAGCGTTGAGCGAGGCTTGAGCCTTCTTGTGCAGCTCAAACCGCTGAGTCCCCGGCTCAAACTTGCGCTTGGGCCGGAAGGTTTTGTCTTTATTGAACACTTGCTTTAAAGCATGGGACATTTTTCTTCTCCTCTTCTTTCTTTTCCAGGTCTGTAGCGATGACAGCTGGAGACGCAGCACTGCTGGGCCACTTCCCGGGGCAGGGCTGGGGCGACTCTGATCTTCACAGAAACCTCCCTCTGCTCATCTGGTCCTGATCTGCAAGGCAGCACAGAAGGGCAGCGATTAGGAGCAGCTCTCTCCACAGGAAACCTTGTCTAAATCCCATAGGAAGAGATCTGGGATACCATCTGGGCCCTCGCCCCAGGTCTGAGAAGGGGAGGAAACCAACGCCAGCTTTCTTTCCTCCCCCTTCTCTTTACAGCCCAGCTTGCAGCAGAGCAGCGGCTCGGCTGTCAGAGGTGACCTGGGCTGAACGAAGAGTCACCCCTGCAAGGTCTCCCTACACGCTCAGCGTGGGGATGAGGGAACCAGCCCCACAGGGAAGAGGTGCAGCCTCTGCAGGAGATGGCTGCCATTCACCCTGACATCACCACACCAAGAGACCCAAACCCCATCGAAACAAGGAGAAACGAGAATCACCACCTCTTCGGCTCCAATACAGCAGATAGTTAAGAAGGGTAAAATAAGCTGGGTTTCATCTGGGTCAGATTCTTCACCTACGCTTCCCCCCTCTTTGGAAACAAGCCTACCGAAAAGGTAAGGTTATGACAACCTGCAATAAAGTTCAGATCTGTTGCCAGATGTATGCCAACAAAACAGCTGTTTGAGCAGGAGCTGCATGCGCTGTCGTAGCGCTGAAGACGGGACACGAAAGGGCGGAAGGGAACAAGAAGAAGAAGAAGTCGCAGCTCAGGCACCCGGAAAGAGAACATCCTGAAATAACACCAGCTCTAAGAGCAGCCACAGCCTCTTCTGCAGGTGCAGACAGACCATAAACATATTTTTCATTTCAGTTCAGCTCACTTCAAGTTGAAGGCTGGTTGAAAGCTGGAAGACCAGGGAAAGCTCGCCTTCCTCTTCCAGTCTGTGGAAAAGAATTAGCTCCAAGAGGGTGAGACACAAGTTAAGATCTGAAAGGATGCTGACAAGAAACACAGCTCTGTTTATCTGTAGCTAATTATACCTCCTTTGTTCCCACATCCATCCCCTCGTATAATTTGTGTCAAGCTGCTCTTTGATGGAAGCTCAAGGCAGAAAGCTGTGTGTACCAAAAATATTATTTTACACGTGCTGGACAGAGAAATAAATGAAGTAACAGAAATTAACTAAAGCTGATGCCTTACCGAATCTAGCAAATAAGAGTTTCCATAATTTTATAAGAAAGCAAGCAAACAAATCCCTTTCACCAAGCAGAAATATATGAGATTTATACAAAGCCATAGTGTTGTTCAAATAGGTAAATAGTATCCTCAAACATTGGCAAGAAAATCCCAAATTCAACGTCAAGACTACCTTTGCCACAATTCAGCCCATCTCTAACAGAGGCTGTGTAGGGCTAATCAGCATTTCTTCTCCGGAGAAAGATTAAAAATATTTAAACCAAGGCCTCTTGTTTTCTTATTTAATTACAGCAAGGAAGAAAACCCAAACCACTTCAGTTCATCCCACTAAGAACAGGCTCAACATTTCCCAGTGCTGCTTTTCCTGCGGGAACGGGCTCAGTAACCTCTTGTGTGCAGGAGCAGAGAGATCCAAACTCCTGTTCCAACATGGGCTGCGACACACGTTGGGAGAACTGAAAAAGCATTTTAATGTGGTTCAGCGAGATCCACCCTGGCCTGCAAGGCGAATTCACTGCATGCATGCTTTCACTGCACATAGCGCTGCTAAAACAGCTGCTGCGACCCCGTAAGCTACCGTGTGACAGTCAAAAAAAGAAAAGAAGAAAAAGAAGAAACCCCCCAGAAAACGTGTCCTTAGGAGGTGTTTGATCAGACCACAGACGTGGTTAGAGGAAGTAGCGAACGGCGCAGAGGGACATCTGAGCACAAGGCAGCAGCTTTGGTTACCGAGAGCTGTGTCACAGCCTCACCACATCCTGCGGCAAAACGCCGAGGCGACCCGGCGAGGCGGAAGCACCAGGGGACTGCGCCCACCCCACTGTGGTGCCACGTCCAGACCAAAGGCAGGACCCAGCCTCCAAGTAATGAGCAATGTGGACAGCAGGTGCTGAGTCTGCAGCTGTTTCCAGAAGGAAATCAGTCCCAGAGAAGGACGTGCACGCAATGATTTCCTTACACTGGAGATAGAGGAAGAAACGTCCTTTAAAACAAACAAGCCATGAAGAAGCACAAGCATCGCCCTCCACACAGGTCCTCAGAGGACTGGCAGCATCCTTGGCGTGGTACGACTGTTCCTACTTATTTTCTGTAAGATCTGTCTGATTGCAGTGACCGCACTCGCATCCGTGCCGGCCCGAGACTGCAACCAGGCACTGTCCCCTCCACTGGACAAGGACGCGTTTCTCGAGCAGGGCCCGGCACAGAGAAGAGGATGGGGCAAAACTGAACGACAAAAACCACAGGGGAAAAAAGAAGCATCCCCTGGGCTTGGCCACGCACATCAAGAAGCAAACACCGACCCTTTTCAAGAAGAGATTGTCATTTGAGCAGGGTGTAGAGACTTATGGCTTATTTGGTATTGAGGCACTACCTGTCCTAAAACAACTTCCTCTTCCTACGGAGACATCATTCATGAGAACTGAGGAGCTCGACACAGCAGCAATCGTCTCAGACGATACAGCATCTGTCTGAAGGCATTAGCAAAATGAGTAGCTAAGACTTCAAGCAGATGCAGCCTATTTAATTATGGTCTTTGACTGCAACTAAGCTAAAAGAAACATTTAGCTCTAGGGGGAAAAAAAAAAAAAAAGGCGCAGAGACCAAAAGCATCCCTGACATTGCTTGAAGATGATATCACACGTACAACACCTACTTCCACAGGCAGGCGTCACAGCTTGGGCAGTGCTAAGACACTGCCTTCGCGCAGAAGAGAAAGGAAAGGTTAGGAGCAATTAGGATATGGGACATGCAAAGCACCTGAATGGTATTTACAAGCTTCAAAGATGAGGAAGAAAAAAATCCCCCACAAACCAACCTGCAGTACATTTTGTTTACTCCTCCTTTGCAGCCAGCCAAGATTACAGCACACGTCACCGGTGCTCTGAGAGGACCTTGGCCGTCCCTCCAAGATCACACAACCACTGCAGAAAGCCCCACGCTGTGGCAGTCTGTCCGGAGCACAAACAAACCTCCACCTTCTCCGCTATTGCCAAGGACACAAGAGGAGCGGCTCAGTATTTTGCTGGTTAAGGAGGCGACTTGCCTGCCCAGCGAGGGGTGTCGAGGCCTGGCCCTCCCTTCCCAAAAGCTCGTCTTCTCCCCTTACTCTCTGCTCTCACAGCTCCAGTCTTAACGCCGCTTTCTGCTGGTGGCAATCCAGGGCAGGGCTGTGTGTATCGCTCTGCTGTTCCTCTTCCCTCACCAGGAACGGCAGATCATGCAGCGCTGCCTTACTTTAAAACCAGGCTTCGGGTAGAGGAAACCCAGGCAGCCGCTTCCCCGGCTCTTGGTCACTTTTACATGCAGCTCAGAGAGGGTATGAAAAAAGGAAAGACAGTCACCTCCTCCAAAACACCTGGAAACTGCCTCCCCTTGCAAGCCTGCCGCAGCCGTCCAAGGTTTTCCAGGTCCAAGCAGCGTTCCCGCTGGATCCTGCCCTCCCCACAGAGGCAGAATGGCCCTGAATCCTCTTCCAGGAGTCCCATGACTGCTCCATCAGTGCCTGCCCCCAGCAACACCCAGCGCTCCCCTCCGCCACTAACACCGCGCAGGGGTTTAACAACAGCCAGGGGGAAAAAAAAAAAAAAGCAAGCCAGCACGTCAGCAAGCTCCTACCTGTGTTTCTAGCCTTCGCAGATTACTCTTGCAATTGCTCAGCCTGTCTCTGCAACTTCTACGAGCGCTCGTAGGCACTGAGGCAAAGAGCTTCCTTTTTTCAAAAGAGGAGGGGGAAAAAAAAAGAAGTCCCTTTTCACGCGCAGCTGCAATCCGAAGGCTCCTGCAGGCTGGGGAGGGGTCAGACGCGCGGCCACTTCCCTCCCAGTGACCCCAGTCCAGGGCGGCTCACATCCTGCTGCCTCACTGGTAAGAAAGCCCTTAAGCAAACGCCAGTGAGCAATGCATTTCTCAAAATAATTGATTTCTCTAGTTTCCTTTTAGGGAAGCCGTGCTGCTGTCCTGCAAGATGATACCAATATGGTATTGCTGCTCAGCATTCACACCGAGTCCGGCCGAAAGCTCCTTCTGTGGCTGCTTATAATTGCAGCCCTTTGGTGATGAGCCCGTGGCAGTCAACCCATCCCCACGACTCCCCGGAAGGGAGAGGGGAGCAACGAACCCCCGCCCTCCCCCCGAGCCATTTTCAGTGTCCTTACTCACCGCTAATGCCGTCACCCAGGCCAGAGTTTCCAATACAGGACACAAAACCACCCGTGCCAGTTTGATAAAGCAGCCACAATTTATCAGATGCATCGAGCGCTTCAAGTAAGAACTGAATTTACAGAGCACGCCCGAGAAGCAAAGCGGCTTCAAAACAGACAAGTTAAACAAAAAAGCAAAGATGGACACACACGCACATTTTTTCCATAACTCCCCCCCGCCCTTCACAAATACCTTCCCACAGCCATTCTGCACTAGCTCAGTTTCTCGGTACAGGACAATCCTGGTTTTCTATGGTCAAAGAGAGAGATTTTAATATGGAGAGCAAGGATCAGACCAATTATGGCAAGCAGGGCTGGACTGGCACTAATGACAGCCAGTTTCTGCGCCTCTGGAGCCAGTCTGGCAACAAACGAGACAGCTCGCCTTCACGGGACGAGGTTTTTGGCTGCTCTTTTGAATTGTTTTATGGTATAAGAAAGAAAGGTCTGTCCCCATGCTTACCTCGGCCAGGGCAGGGCACGGTGAGGAGCGTGTGGGGCAGAGGAGGAGGGCCGAGCGCGGCTGCGGCAGGCACGCCTGGCCATTCATAATCTCGGCGAGACGGCACTTCCACGTCAGCCGGCTTCCTGTCTGGCACCGAGTCCGGCCTCCCGGCCCAGGGGATTGTTTTCCCAATGTTTTCCCAAAAGCTAATCACTCCCCTCTACAAGCCGGGTCGTGGTGTTTCTGCCTTTTCTCCTGCACGATCGCTCCATGCTGCTGCACGAGGAGAGCCGAGCAGCTGCCCGGTGTTGCCCTCAGCATCGCCTTGTCTTGTTTTTCCTCCATGCCTGCTCCTGGCAGCAGAAGCTGCTCTGAAGCTAAAGGAGAGGGAGCAGAGAGCGGATCGGGCCCAGCTGCACCTACAGCCCCAGGCTGGGCGAGACAAGAGCAGCGAGATCGTTCTGCCGCTCCGCAGGACAATATCCACATTTTACTTTTGGAAACGGCTGTAGCAGCCTTTGCAACAAACTTAACAGCGCCATTCAGAAATGCACATTTCAAATGTTGAATTCCCAAGGTTTAGGCAAACAAAGAGCCCTTTATATTTCACCACAAAGTCAGTTTTAAGAAAGTCCTGCCAGTTGCCAGCCAGCCCCCACACCCCGCAATTTAAATCTGCTGCACAATTTGGATATTCCCAAGTAAGAAACTGTACAGACACCGCATCTCCCCAGCACTTCCCAGAAAGAGGCTTGCTGAGGAGCAGGACAGTCTCTTTACATGCCTCTAAGCCATGCAAATGCAGAGCCTATCTGCATCGCCACATACGTAAGAAAAGGAAACAGCATAATAAAAGACCAAAAATAGTTATACTGGGCTTTAATTGGTATCTTCTTTTTCCCCTGAAAGGCTACGCATTCAGACCAATTTTAAAGTCAATTAGTTTATATAATAAAGGGAAAAGCCCTGTTAAATTAAACCATAGCTGGGTTAGGAAAAGACCCAGACGCAAGCGCAGCAGCTCTGGCAGAGCCCATCAGGCAGCTGCCTGCTGCAGCCCGCGCCAGATGGAAACGCTGCTGCACTGAGTGGAAAGCCCAGGTCACCGAGCAGCAAGAGGGACTTCTCGACCATCACGAGCAGGACGGACGAACAGGCAGTTTATTGCTCAACTCTGAGCTCAGGGTTTAGATCCGGACGATGCAGCGATGACAGGAGGGACGTTATGGGTTTTGTGGGATGGAGCTCACACCAGAAGCAGATACTGATGGGAGGCAGGTAAGGGCACGAGCATGGATGGGGCTGGATAATCCCTTCTGGCAGGGGAGTAGGAAGGCTGAATCACCTTTAAACTTTGCATGCGAGAAGACCGAATTTCCAGTGTGGGTTGTCCCCCCCGGCCTTCCAGGCATCCTCCCCACAGCCACAGAGGGTGGAAAAGCCACACGAGAAAGTAACATTTGTAAAAGTTCACCCCTCCTACTTTCCCTTCCCCAAAAGGGGAAGGTCAGACAGCAGATGCTGCAATTTAAAAATCTTCATTTGCAAGCCTAGAAATGACTGCAGCGTAGCAGGAACAGCTATCAGATCCCTGAGCATTACTGATTTAGGACCAATTTTCTTGCCTCTTACATGACATCTGCATCTATTGCAATGTCAGAGCCACAGCTATTTTGGAAGGTTTCCACAGATCACGCTCACAGGTCCACGCCGGGATGACGGCTGCATGTGGAGACAGAGCTAATCCGCTGCAGGCTTTGCAGACGCTGTGTTAAGCTGACAAGCTGGGTCATGACTCCAGGAGACAGGTTAACTGCACAGACAAATATTTCTAGGATAAACCACAGGCAGTGGGTGGCTGACGGCATGCTAACAGCAGCTCTCTCTTTTTGAGGTCTGAGGGGCCATATTTTGCAGCCCGCTCCTTCGGGAAGACCTTTTGCTGTCCTCCAGCCTGGCTTTGTCGCCATCGGAGGACTCGTAAGGGGTGGCATGATATTTATCGAGTCCAAACTGTGAGCTACACGTTTCTCCCTGCTTTTGCAGGCTCCACATTATTGTCCTCACTGGGCATGGATATTTTTGAACCAACGGCAGTTTCATCTACTCTAACTTTGGGATCTGCCCCCACCGAAGTAAAAGGTAACACTGGTTTGGAGCACAGATTTTGCCTTAGGCTGATAAAATGACTACAGCAAGAAGCACTGTTTTATTTTAACAGCGTGGCTAGGAGATCGAGATCACAGGAGATGCCAGGGCTATGAGCTCCTTCACCCAGGGACTGAGCCGGAGCACGAGCTGGCCACAAGGCCAACCTTTTCCATGGCAGGGCTAATCCCACTGACAAATACCTCTCCTCCCCATGTTAATATGATGCTTTCGGAAGAAAAGCAGTATTGTTTCTTGACGAAAGCAGATGCCCACGAGGCTTGCTCTTCCCTTCCACGAGGAGATATGGCAGTAACCCAACACGTTAGCATGTCTCCAGGCAAGGAATAAGCCCACTGATGTGGAGCTAGAGATCACCTCAAGACTAACCACATCATAAGACCTCCTGCCACACAGTGAGAGGGGGGAAAAAAAAAAAGGCCCAGACAGCAGTCCCAAGAGAAGCCTGCAGTTAAGATGAAGCAAAAAATTACAGTGGCTTTCAATACAGCCATGGGCCTTACTCAGCTCCTGCTTCAAACTGAGAGAGGTTTTGGATGGCTCTAGCTCATTTTCTGTTCCATGGGCTCCCTCGGAGTGAGCACAGAGGCACGCAGCCACAGCCGTGATTCGCCCAAATCCACCCGGTACCCACGAAATACGGCGCCGTGGTCCCCAAGCAGGCAAGGGCAAGCACCAAGTGTGGTCGCAGCAGGACGCTTCCAGCCCGGCACAGCCCTCCCCCAGCAGCACACAGGAACATCCGGCAGCGTCACCACTTTTGCCTCTTCCCAAATCGACTCAACGACAAAAAGCCAAGCACCTAGGGACTTCGTCCAGACTTTTCTGGAAGAAGTCAAAGCTGCTGCAGCGTGATGGATTTTTTCACACTGGCTTTGCATACTTGCAAAAGCTTTTTTTCTCTGGCCTTCGCTGCCTCCATTCCTCTCCTCTGCTCCCTGGCTGCTTCACGTACTCGGAGCAACAATTCGCCCTAGAGCCCTCTATCATTCCATCAGGAGCAGAACAGCACTTGTAGCACACCACCAGCTCCAGAGGGAAGCAAGCAGCAGACCAAAGCAGGAGTCACAGATAACTCTGCCTCCCAGGGGCACCTGGAAAAGGGAGGATAAAGACGCAGCCTAAGGTGCACTCTTTATTGAAAGCATTAGCTGGATATTAGGTATTTCTAAAGATAAGCTCCTAAACCTCCAGCAAAGCTGGTTATGGATCCACTTAGAGCAGCATTTATGGCTCAAGTATCACAAAATACTTTCCTGTCTTGTAAGAAACTAAAACTCAGAAGTCGAAGGCAATTCTTTTCCCAGATCCGAACGCCATACGCAGGACTGGTTAGGTTTTGCAGTCTCTCTTCTCTGACCCCACACGCTTTCACTGCTGCCAAGGGAAACATTTTTCCTTTGTGTACTGTGGCCATAGAGATCCCCAGCCCATTTACAGAGAAACACGAGTCACAAAACACGGCAGATGTCAGTACGGTCCAACCTCCAGAAACGGGACTAAATCGCACTGTTTCAGTTCAGGTGGTACTTCACATGACATCAATGAAAGGGCCACGTTAGAGCCAAATGTGGACAAGGAAGCATCTGGCCAATGGCTCCCGCACTAGAGGACAGCTGAAGTCATGAAGGAGGACTTTGCTCCAGACGCTGAGTACGCTTCAAGCTCCCTAAGCCTCAGCCAAGCAGACAAGAGAGCCCGTTTCCATTTCTGACAATGGCACAACCCCAAGTACCGTGGCCAAAAGAGCATCCCAGATCCTGAAAGAAGAGCCAGGCACAGGGAACCAGCTCTCTGCTCAGCACCTTGCCTCAGCTCCTCAGCATAAACCAAGGGCACCAGTTTTTGCTACCACACCACCAAGCCGCCATGAACTCCCAGCGCTCCTCTCCTCCCCATCTGAGGATTTTAAAAGGTTACAAGCTTGCCCTCCTGCCCAAGTTAACTTCACAAGTACGTGACTAAAACAGAAAGTGAATCTAAAAAATGGAATATAGAGTCCAAGAAATGACAATAGATAAACACAGAGTTGGATGTGAGCCTAAGGCTCGCAAAGGAAGCAGAGCGCAAGGACGAAGCCCGGGGCACTGTGATAAACAGGTGGCTGGGGAAATTTCACATCTCCTAGCAAAAATCCCCTCCTGCCCTGCAACTTGGCAGAAGACTTCCAGACCAAAAAGCGGTTTTAAACAAAGAAGGGATGGAAATCAAGGAAGTGTGGCCGCTCTTCAGCTCCAAGCACTAGGAGAAGGGGCTCTTGCCTTTCACTAGCACCAGAGTCCATGGCAGAGATGCTTCTTCCTAACATCTGTGCCACACGCTGGACAACTTCAAATCCCTCTTTCCTCTCTCTCCGGAGGACTTCCTGCCCTTTCCTTTTTCCTTCTCACGCACAGGAACAGTTTTCCTTGAAGGAGCTGAGATTATTGTACTGCAGATCGCAGCAGAGGCTGATTAGCATTCCTGTGCTCATAGCAAGAGCCAGAAGCAGAGCAAGAGTTTGCTTTCAAGCGTCACAAGTTCTCCCTCATGACAGCTGAATCGCAGCTCACCACCATCAGAAAAAATGGAGAATTCCCCATTCTCCCCAAGCACTTAAGAGGCTGAGGAGTTTGGACGTCAGGACTAGGCGTTTACCTACAAGAGAAACATTTAATAGCGTAGCCAGAGAAGGATGGGAGGGGGAAAGAAGTGGAATAAAAACCAAGAGTATCCAAAACCGTAACTTCATGGTTACGCCGGCAAAACCCTTACTCTCTGCGCTGGTTTTTTTCCTCGTTATGAGATTTTTAATTTGCTGATAGAGACTGCAGCGGGTGCCACCACCCGGACACCTGCATGGGAACCCCTTCCAAGGGGAGGTGATGCCATCGGCCAGGTCTCCGCTCAGGAAAGTCACTGCTACGCACCGCAGGATCCGGTGGAAGACGTCTCTCCTCCAGGACGGGCTAACACAAGCAGCACCGGGCTTTGCTCACCCCCCCGGCTAGGGAAGGGGTTTCAGCACCCACCACAGCTCGGGGAGCGCAAAGCCACGAGAAACCCGCTCGCAGTTGCCTTCCGCCCGGGGGGAAAAATGTAAATAATT
>WAAD01025328.1:0-10346 GCA_013389945.1 Fregata magnificens | reverse complement strand
CCCCCCGTAATTTTTGTGTTAGTGACAACTGTTGCTTGCAATGCCGCCTTTTGAAGGAGTGTTAAAACCTGACAGCCTGACCGGTTAGTTATTCAAAGCGTGTAGGAATCAAAGCCTCGGTGCCTCTAAAAATCAGGTCAGCTTAAAATACAAGAGATGCATCATTCCAGTCTCCCTCACTACAGACTCCTTTTCTGCTCATGTACTTCTTGCCTTCGAGCTGTTGCTGCTGACAGAGCGGGTACATGACAGGCACATTAGGGATACAGGACTGGCAGGACTCCCCTCGCTGATGCACACCAGTCCCCAGCCGATAAAAACCTACCGCCCCACACATTGGTGTTAGAAAATACTTCTTACCTCCTCCAGAGCTTTTGGAATGACATTCCTCTTATCTCCCCCAAAGACCCAAGCATTCAGAGCTGGGGTACATCCACGTCATGTTTTCGGATCCATACAAACTGGAAGGGTCTTATAAAAGGACTATTTACAAAGCCAAAAATTTAACTTTGTTTTGAAAGTTTATTGGATCATCTTGACACAAAATCATTACAGCAGCTTGTGGTATGTTGTTTTTTTTTTTTTTTTAAGGGAATGTTGATAGCAAATAAATTTGTGAATGTAACACATCATACAGTTTCAAAATTCTAGAATCACTGCACAGGATTCTGTAAGAGAAGACTCTACATGCTAAAGTGACAGTTTTCATCCATGAATTAAAAAAACCCACTAATTGAGGAACATTATCCTTTAAGACAATTTTAATATGTTCAGTTTCTAATACACAAACTGGCTAACCAAAGGAGGTTGACCAATACCAAAAACTACCACTTCACCAGCAGTGAAGCCTGCTGCAAACAAATTCCTGCAGTGCACAAGTGCGGTCAGAATACGAAGCTGGTCCTAGCAATAAAACCACAGCAGAGCCTTTGCAAAAATACCCTAACATGGGAAGAGTGTAAAGAGCACGAGACACGCTTAAAGTACAGGACATTCACCCAAAGGATAAGATCAACACTTTATCCTGTTCCCTGCGTAGGGTTTTAGTTCATCTCTCCTGCACACTGCTGATACCTGTCGGAGCAGTGGCGGTGCTGGAGAAGTGCAGACCAACTCAGCTCCTCCCTGGGGACCCTTCTGGGAACAGCAACGAAAAGCTCTTGACCCATGCCTCAAAGCAAAACCGTTCAAGCGTGTTCTCAGTTTGCTGGGTATGGGACAGCAAGTAAAAGAACGGGGGGGGAAGGGAGGGGGGAATGGAGGGACGGGACCCAAAAAAAACCAAAAGCAAGAGATTTTGGAGAAGGACATCAATTAACCATCTCTGTAAAGGACACAGTGACATCCCTTTCCAGATAGCGATTCCAAAATATTTCAATAGTGCAGAATGGGCTTCACTTTGTAGACCCTCCCTTTCTTCCCTCTAAAGTCACCTGCTACAGAGACAAGTCTGCAGCTCCTCCCCAACCCCTCCCTCTTGCCACCCAGGCAAGGAGAGTTCTGCTGCAGGGACCCAGTTACACTTGCGCTGCTAAATCTGCATCCACTGCTGCGAGGGCAGGGTGCTACGGGGACAACTGAGACAGCACGACATCTCTGATTTCACAGCACAGACGGAAGGAACAGGGCTGTATCTGCAAACTGTTCAGAGTACAAGGGATTACACGTGTGGGCGTTTCTCTAACCTGGTAGTGGTCAACCTCAGCTGGTGAGCAAAATGATAAAAAAAGCAGGAACAGACCCCTTTGGATTTCCAGTTTCTTGCTACACCCTAACTTCTCAGGAATGTGAAATTGAAGTGGACTCATAAAACGTATCGGCAGAGACTGCTCAAAGGGGAGAGGCATGACAGACTCCATTTGCGGGGGTGGTCAACAGGAGCAGAGAACCAAACAGTAACACTTTCAGCCTGTTCCATGCATTCACTCTCTAGTCTTTCAGCTGTCACTAAAAGAAGGTTAAGGCTCAAGGCAACTACTATAAACAGAAACTCGAACATCCCAGTTCTCACAGGGCTCATTTGGATTAGCTCAACGAGATGGGGGATGTTTATTATGCTGATCACAATAGATCTTGAGATAATAATAATAATAATAATAATAAATCATATATTAAAAAAAAAAAAGAGGCCTTCAGGTCCAGCACCAGCCTCTGCTAGAAATATACATCAACTACAGCAGCCCTGAAGACATATTCCATGGCTAAGGATCAAGTCAACCTTCCCTGGCAATAAGCACAAACAACAGACTCTGTGCTACTGTTGATAAAATTCTGCTTAGTCCACCATCCCACGCAGATGGCAAGGTTTATGGGATCATCATGAGCTGCTGAATAAATAGCGCCCCTCCCTCCTCCAGTCATGTCACCAGGATCTCTTTGGGCTAGAAAGGGTTAACACCACAGTTTATAAAAAGTTTTGAAATAAAAAGGTAACATACAGCCTTAAAATGTCTAAACTGCAAACAATGGTGGAGTTAACTGAAAAGCACGTGCCCCAGGATAGTACATGCGTACGAGGGAGAAACTTAACACTTGGGTCTGCTCATCTTTACACATTAGGTGTGTTTCTTGTAGTTGGAATATTTTATAAGGAATATTCAGCACTTGGACAATGTCTCTTTCATCTCATCCAACAAGTTGCTAAGCAGGGTGGAATCATTACATTTCCCATCTATGGATACAGAGTTCTCTCCCTTGGAAAGAAAAAGAAAAAAAGAAATCCATTAGCTCCTCTTCTAAGCGGGTACAATTTTATTCCCAGCCAAGCTCAGGGACTGGATACAGCCGGTGGAGCCTGCACAGGAATGAAGCAGGCTGAGCCAAGAGGTCAGTTCAGGGGAGCCATCAGAGCTGCTACTACCCACCAGGTATGCGCTGGGCAACAGAAAGCCCACGGGGAGGTACAAGCTTGGTAGTAGCGCAGCAAAAGCTGCTAGGTGGGCCAGACAAATTAAATCACCTATGGTGTCCCTGGATGATTTAGACAGGAATATTTCCCTCTTTCTGTTAAGATAGGAAAGGCTGCAGATTTAGCTTCTCTCAGATCTTGTTTCAGAGTGTTACAATGCTCTCACCTTTTTTACCAGTAGGCAGACGTGATGGCCTTGGATAGAACGACTGTACATTGATGCACACGAGTCAATGCGTTCCACAACTATAAAGAAAGCAGGAGTTTTCATTTAGTTGGACAACTTTTAATACAAGGTTTGCTTCTCGTGAAGAGGAAGGAACTACCGCTTTGCCTGGCCTCAAGGAATAGAAGCTTTTACTGAGTGAGGGGAGGAGGAAGTCAGGGTTAAGATGATGTACGTGCCTGGCTCCTCCTGGCTCCTATCTGGGATATTTCACAATAATGAGGTTAGTCATTTGTCTTTTAAGTAAGCTGCAAATGTTTTGTGGCAAAAGTGCTGATCAGAGTGTAGATCTGTTCCCCAGAAATACTTTCGGTGAGGCAACGTCTAATGCATACACCAGAGCATGATGAGACAGCCATTTGTTTTGCTTCATCCAGTACCTGTGTTTTAATTAAAAAGTCCAAACTTGAAGAGCTCGCACTTTCCCTTACTGAAATGAAGCACTGGGGAAAGAGGTAGGCTGAAGCACTGAAGATCAAATACACCCTCCAGAGAACAGTTACAGTCCTAACTATAAGCAAGCTGCTCCCATGATACCTGCCACGTGCCTCGCTGGACTGGAGGAAAGCCACGGGGACAGAAGGAGAGTTCATTTTGAAGAACATCGCATGCTTTGAGGATACCAGTGTATTACAAAACTGGAAAAAACTCCTCTCCCAAGTTTATTTAATCTGGGCATCACCTGCTTCTGTCATTGTTGAGGCCATGGAGTGTTGCACTTGCCAAGCACAGCAGAAGTTTTAGAATATGGAATTTTGCAGAAGACACTGCATCGAGGAAGACTCACCTGAAAAATGATGATGAAAACAGATCTTTGCCAGTAGATGTTGGAAAGAAATGCTAATTCCATCTACTTTAATAGAACTCATGTGCAGATCTCCAGACTCTAGGAGCTTGGCAAAAGCATCACTGCAAAACAGGAAGGAAAGTAAACACTCGTACTAGAAATTCAAGTGAAATCTGCCACATTAGCCCCATGCAGACCTTGAGACATCTCAGGATGCAGAAGTCTAAGTACTCCCAAGCTCTAGGAAAATGGGTTTATAGCAAATATAGGAACCATACTCCAGACTCTACTGGAGTACCCTATGGCCTCAACCAGAGCTACTTCCACACAACCTCTGCCAGCCTACAGGGCACATAGGTCCTTCTTCAGAATCACTTGAAGTAAGTTGCTGGACATATTTTAACAGTCAAACATTACACAAGATAACTGAACTGTAACCAAAGCAATCACAAGCAGCCAAAGTCAAAAGCATGCTACGTATCTTGCAGAGATGGCCTGCAGCCAAAGCTCAGCTTCACATGGGCGGCAAAAGCACCAATGTTGTGCTCCCTAAATGGCACTTACCTATAGCAAGGCGTCGTGATCAAGTATGAAGCGCAACTGAAGTGCAATTTGAAATCTAGTTTTTCATGGGTTGAACCTTCATCATTCTGCAACAGGTCAAAGGAAAGGAGATGAATGGGAGCCCCGAGGCAGCAAGAGGAGGCACCACCCCCACCTACCAAACAGGCACCAACGAAGACTTCAGGGCTCAATTCCCTTTGATATTACCCTGGCTGGGCCTGAAGGATCAGAGTGAGGACGGTCATCATGCTACAACATCAGGCCACTTAGAGAAAAGAGTTGGGGAGCTAGGTTGATACATACACCTAGAGCAGATAAAGGACACAACCGGAGGGATCTGGCTGCATTTTTGATTGCACTCTGCTGAAATATATTGAGCAGACTGAATTTAAACTAACACTCGGAGGTATGATTTTACAGTTCACTATTTCCCAAGCAAAATAATAAATTAATATCTCCCAGATTCTTAGGTACTGAAAATAGGACAAGTATATTATTTTTAAGAAACCCTTTAAAATAGAGACGATGGCTGACTCAGAAGTAGCCACAGCTGTCTCCATTCATTTCCTTCGAGCTGTTCACACAGCTCCTTCATTAATAATTTTACTGAAATAAGATTAGAAACCCACATAGTCTTATACAGGTCGATACTTATCAAGCAATGCTTTCAGCTAACCTCACTCTTGCTCTGGGTTTCCATCCTTATTAATCTAATTCTTATTACTATTTTTCCAGCCTTGTACCAGGTAGCAGTGTCCAACTGATCTTTGGATAACTGAGATCAGAAGAAACAGACTCTGGGTTGAATCTCTCGCTAGTTGGTTGACCTCCTCTCCCCAGCAGATGCACCACTGCAGTGATTTTCTAGCTGACAATATGGCATATGTTTCAGGCTGCATTGCTCACACACTGCCAGGAATGACGATTTAGGACATGCTTACGCAGTATTTGGGACACTCTTTGCACAAGACGTCATGTAAAAATACTTCTCACATCACAGAATGGGTTGGTGCAGCAGAGATGAAATGATGCCTAAGAAAAGCTCTAAAGCAGTGCTTTCCACCCAAGTCAAGCTCCCTTATGCAGTTCCAAAGGAAGCAGACGCAGAGTATAAAGCTGCACTTACTTTGACTATAAAGGACAGTGTTCCTTTTAACTTCTGAGCCATAACAATACTCTGAAGTGTAAACACAAACTGGGCTTCATTAGAGATTCCTAGCATGAAGAGAGGAGAGGGAGAAGTCAGGTCAGAAAATGGTTTCCGTATCTAAGTAATGGTTAGAATAAACTGATCAGTAGCAGCTAAGCTTTATGTACTGACTATTTTTGAACCAAGTTTGAAGTTTGCCATGTAGTTGGAAGAGAGTTATATGCACGATTCCTGTTGTGAATTACCAGTGTTACAGCACTTAGCTCTTGGGTCTCTGAAAAGCAGCAGTGATAGGTGGCATTTGGTAGAGGTTATTGAGTGAGTGCCTGGGCAAAGTATGTCACAGTGGCAATATATTTAAACCGTTTGTATAACTGGAAAATATACAGCTTTCCAAGCAGTTTTCAAAACTAATTCGAATTCTAACGTTTCTATGTTTTTCTTTTAATATACAAGTCTGTGTCAAGAATCGCCTTATATAGAATAAAAAAAAATACCCCATTGCTTTTCATGGGGGATCAAAATGCACCCTGAAGCCACTAAATCCCAGAAGACTTCTGTGAGCTGTTTCAGTATTCAAGTTAACTCTTTGGCGAAGGAAGTGAAATTCAAAGAAGTTCAGCGATTCGACTGTACTACTGTACTGTGCATGAAGCCTTTATCCTTCATCTTCGTGTCTAATATTTAAGGGCTCAGCTCCCCATCCAAATAAGCACATACTTATCACAAACTTTCACTGCATATGGCCTCTGCCATTAAAACGGCAGAACAATAGCTCGAGAATAAATCCAGAGCGGATTCTAATGGTTCACGAACCTATAACTTTGTTTCATTTTAGATCTCATAGCAAACTCCTCAGGAATTTTGGATTCCTGTAGCTGGTGATGCTGGCATGTTCAAAGGTGTGCCAGCCTGCAGTCACCTGAAAAAGGAAATCAGACATTCGGACTCCCAGCCCTACATTATAGGCTTTGCTCTTGCTGTACAGAACCACCTGCATTCATAGCCATACTGTAAGGCGGCTTATCCTCTCCAGTGAATTGTGTGAAAGCCCAGTGAACACCCAGGCAGAGGGACACATCTTTCTGGAAAAGAGGCAAGTAGCAAGAAGTTCAAACAATTCTTTCCACAGGAGGGCAGTGCAGGACTAGACATACTCCAAGAACCCTGTGCAAAGCTGCGCATACCAGGGGGTAGCTGAAAGGGCACAGGTATCCCATCATGTACTGATGATCCTTCTGGTCGGAGCATTTTAGTGTTGAGAGAGTCCAGGACATTTAGTTCCATGCTCTTAAGGAAGCTAGTGCTTTTGTTCTCAAAGATAACAGAGACAGTAACTTGACTATCATTCTGGAGGTTTCCTTGAATATCGTAGGTCTGCAAAGGAAGGGAAAAAAAAAAGTCACAGGAAAGATTCAGAAACTTCAAACAGCAGAGCACCAGAACAGAAAACAGCAGCAGAATAAAGCAAGCTTCAAAAAGAAAGTAATTTGGTACAGCTATAGAATAATGAAAAGCACACTGGTGAGCAGCTTCACAGTACTGCTAAGTAGTGGGAAAATATCGACTTAGAAACTTGTTAAGTGCGACATCCAAAGGAATGGAAATGGAGCTTTGTTATGTTTCTGCCTCCTGGGATTTAAACAGTTCTTCAATTGAGTGTTGTCTACATAAAGTCGCTATACTATCCCCAGGGTATCCCCTCTTTTCTTAGAGAACACAAAGAGACATCCGGATTTGAACGCCAAAAAACTCACCATTTTAATGTATGGATTTTCAGCAAGAAGGCGGTAACTGGACATAGGCTGAAAAACAAGAAAGAAGTCACAGTCGCAATATAACTAATTTCTCTGAAAAGAGCGGTCATTCTCCTTCCTCCCAAAACAGTTTAGCTCCCGCTTTTTCCCCAAGGCAAGTGCTGCCAGTGCACAGCTACTCACTGGTAGTGGTTCATCATCTAGTGTTCCATTCTGCACTGACTCTGTTGTCTCCTCCTCACTGTGATGACTCTTCTTTTTGGATTTCTTTTTATCCTTTGTTTTCTCTTCCTTCTCCTTCTTGTGCTTTTTCTTCTTATGCTTGGAGGATTTCTACCAAGAACAACAAGAAACTACCACAAACCCTTAAAGAAACCCTGTATTTCCAGCCATTACATCATGACCCCTCTACCAATCTTTCAACTCTAGGCTCTCACTCTATGCAGCCTTCTGGATGACTGAACAAAGTTTCCTACTACTGCAGAAACCCAAAACAGAGTCCCCATTCCTTAAACCCCAATCGTCATTCTGTGTTGAGTACCAGTAAACCCTTGCTCCCCGCTCAGTTGACAATGCCTTAACCCAAAGCAGCCTGGGATCAGCAGAAGGCCTAACCTCCTCAACCGTTCGGAAGCTCAGCTTTAAAACTGCTACCTGACCCTTGGCTCAAGGAACAACCAAACCTCTTATTATGAAGTGCTTAGAGCTCCTCATGGACATAACATTCCACTGCTGCCTATTTGTGGGTGGTCACTACACTGAACAGGATGGTGTTGGTAATTCCCATGTGCTTCTTTTCAAGGAATACAAGAAACTGGGAGAAGATGGCTAAGGGTGTCAGCAACTTAAACCACTTACCTTTCCTTCATCCTCATCCTCCTCATCTCGCTCTTTCCTTTCTTCCTTTTTTACCTCTTGAGCTTCAGCCACAACAGCAGCACCCACTTCAGGCTCACTCTGAGTAGAGCAGCAGAAGGATTATGACACTAAGGGAACGCAGTTGAAACAACTGAATCCCACACCAAAAGAAATCTTAACGGTGACACCCCCACCCCCATCAACTGTTATTTCAAAAATTACGTTAGACTAACATGGTATCAAGCCTTTCATTTATGCCTCTGTGATCACCTGAGGACAAGATACAAAAGGCTTCCTCCAAGGAATCCATCCCCTTATATTCCCTGTCTCTTCCTCTAAAATCTCCCATCAAAATTCATGAGACTTTTTCTTTCAGACTGTCTCTCTCATGTCTATTAATATTGCTAGTGTCTAGCGCACACTAGGAAATAAAGCCATACACTAACGATACAATATTAAAACACCCCAATAACATTAAAATTCACCAAGCCTGTAGCTGCATCTGTATTTCTATCCATGGATCTGCACAGCAGAATGAACTCGAAATCTCCCATTACAGTGTCTGTAAACTGGGGAGATAAAATGTCGTTGCTTCATAGCAATAAGTTGAGGAGATGAAGCCTATCTTTCCCTTCTCTCCTGCAGCATGACAAAGCACTCTTATCACAGCTAAGATGCAATCATAAGAAAAAGTTTCCTGTGATGTGGTAAGATGTCTACCTGTGGCTGGGTAGTTGAAGCAGGTGGTGGAGCCGTGGAGAGCCAGAAATCCAAGTCTTCCCCCTGAATTTCAAGAGAAAACAAAACCGTTATGGTCTGTTTTGACACCATTCTTAAAAAAAAAATCATCAATTAAATTAAAGCCTTAAGGTTTCATGGAAATGTATCGCTCTGGAATGCTCATACGGAGACGCTGCAATACATTTAGAAGCAAATAGTTCAAGAAGCTTAACTTCAGCCTTTGAGCACACTTCCAAAGCTGGACGTAGCTGACAGTGACTGCAGATTACCCTACGTATCACAATATCTGCAGGCATTCAAAGCACATTGGCTGCATCTTAGAGGAAACCTGCACCTCTGCAGAGTGGTTAACAAGAAGGATACTTCAAGTCTTCAGAGTAACCAACAACTAATGTCAGGTTTTACAAGTAAAAGATTCTGAAGTATATGGGGGACAGGATGTAGAAGAAAACTCAGTTCCAGATATTTTGCTGAAGGGTTCCCCATTTTAAAAACAGACAAAATATCAGTAAACTCAGCTTTCAAATTAGACCTGGAAGATCTGCTGTGTAGGTTGCAGTAAGCTGAATTCTGCTAACTTATGAGGCTAAGTAGACGCTATTTTTATTAACAGAAATCTTTAAATACCTGCTCTGATGGTTGTAAAAAATTAAGGAAATAAAGGTTGAAAACATTCAGTGTTTGAATTATCAAATGTGACTGTTTCTAAGCAACAAAACACAGCAATAAATATGGCCCATCACAGCAGTTTCTAAAGTAATGCAAGTCTCGGAGAATTACCTTTTTTCCTTCTTCCTCCTCTACTACCTTTTTCTCCTTCTCTTTCTTCTTTCCTTTCTCTCTCTCTTTTTCTTTGTGTTTCTTTTCCTTCTTTTTGGGTTTCTTGCTCTTCTTCTCTACTAGGGGAGCTTCTGAGTCTGGTGACTTCAGGGTCTCAACATTTCTGTGTCTCTGCACTGGAAGCTTCTCACTGTCTGCTAAGGGTCTTAAAAATAAAGAGACCATTACCCTTCTGCAAACAGTCTCCTTTAGCTCAGATTATCTACTGGACAGCCAAAACAAGGGATGCTTTGTTTTTAAAGAGTTGGGCCCCAAAAATCTTAAATCGGCACATACTTCTGTACCTGAAGTTTATTTATGTAACTGCAGACACCGCCCTCATGGATTAAAAGTTAATAGAAACAATTTGAAGGTGACTGAGAGCCAAGCTCTTGCTGACACCTGATCACTCTTACAAGTGATAACTACAGACTTGCAGGCTGAGTAACACTTACAGAATACACACACGTAGCATGATGCTGCATTTCTGTGGAACCACTCTCAAAAGGAAGAGCAAAGCTATGAAACCCTACAAA
>WAAD01025324.1:2208-14997 GCA_013389945.1 Fregata magnificens | reverse complement strand
ATAGTGACATAGCAATAATGTAATTTTATACAGATTTGAAATTATTTTTAAAGCTTTTAATGTCCTTAGAGGCAAATAAAATTTTCAAAACTTGAACAGTTTAAACCTTGCTTGCCATTTGGCTGCTGCCCCTATTGTCATCTTAACAATTTGGATAACAATTAGTGGATTTTAAAATGGTTTGCTTTCCACACTACCTGGGATAAGAGAGACAAAATACCCCAAATAATGGAAAACCTACAGAACTGCAGGAGCTAAGCGTCAAAATGTAGAGAAGCCTCAGCAAATATTTGTAGATCGTGCTTGCATTTGGCATACCTGGTGCTTAAAAAATATGATCTTGAATTGACTTCTGCAGCCACACTTGCACATTGCTGTATTGCACTTCTGATCCATCTAGGGCTGGTTAGCTTGGATTCAACACCGAACCAAGATGATTTTGCAATACCATGAATTATCAGAGCTACCAACTATTGAAACTGAGTTGGAATCAAAACAGTGGTTGCATGGGACCTTTTGAGGAGCATCTGTAGGGCTCCTGCCTAGAAAGGAAAGTGGTACAGAGAGAACTGAGTTGATATGCACTATGCAGCTAGTATAGGTCAGGCAGAGGTTGTCAGCTTTGCTTCTGGGCAGTGCAGAAGTTTGTCTCAGAGTCAGCCTGATCCTTGGTGATAAGTACATGGCTCTGAACCTGTGGCTGTTCTGGGCTGCAAGTAGATTGCCTGGTGGTGAGAGGGAGTTAGCTGGATAGCCTTTAGAAAGGAATTGCCTGCCTTTTAGTAACTCTAGGGTCATTTCTCTCTAAATGAATTTTACACCAGGTTTTGACATCTGCAGATTTCTTTGAAAATTGCTGTATTTGCTGGAGTTCAAGTCACTTTGAAAAGTTTTCTTTTAACTGGTGGTGCCCAGTTAAAAAGCCTTGTTATATTGTCAGTCCATGTTTATTTCATGTTTCAGTCCTTCAATCCATATTGCAATCCTCTCTTCCATCATAAAATAATATTTCAATGTTTTTAAGCTTTCTTCTGAACACTCTTCTGAAAGGTTTTTTTATCTTTAATTAACCATATTCTTTCCATACTTACTCTTCACCTTTGTGTAACTGGACTGTCCCAGTTTGTGCAATTTTTTTGTGCAAGTACTTTTTTCTTTCAAATATGTTGCTAGAGTTAGTACAGAGTGTATCATCTATCTAATGTTCAAAAAAATAGCTACCAGCCAGACTGACAAGAAAGATATTTTTTTCCTTTAGCCAAAATTTTCCTGCCAGTTTCTGTGTTCTTGTAGACACCATAACTGGATCTTTTTTCTAGTTTTTATTTTTTTACTTATACTGGAATTGAAATTTCTTTATTCTTAAAATGTAAAAATGCTGCTGTCTTTTCTTTCTCACTTCTGTTTTCTAAAAACATTTACATATTTTTCTTAGCTCACAGTTTTTGAGTCTTTCTCCCCAATACTGAGTAGTTTTGCTAATTTTTACTCTATTCCAGCTTCAGAAGTCTCTTGAGAAGCTTCACAAAGGAGTAGTTTATAATTGGAATTGTAACCTAGTTTTACAATGTATGCAAGACTGGTGCTGCCTCAGAGGAAGAAAGGGAGGCAAGCAGAACAGAGATAGCATGAGTCTGTTTTACACCTGCTGCCTTATATTGTCCTGTTTCTACAAAGTGATTGAAATTTGCAGTTGTATTTTTTCTTAAATTAGATCAATTTGAGGACACTGAACTACAACTTCCAGGTTATATTCCTGAAATATGCAGCTGTTTTACTGTTTGGTGGCTCCAAATTGTACATGCATTGCCAATTTGAAATTAGCAATGGTGTGTCTGAGTTTAGTATAGATTTCATGAAGGTTTTTGGAATATTTAGAAAATAGGACTCCAGACAAATCCACTTTCTGCCAAGTGATCAGATTTTAATCATACTGGTATGTTAAAACATGCCTGCAGAGCTTAGTTGTGGGTCGGGGAGGGAATAAAAATCAGGACAATAGAAGAATTGCAGGAGTAGATTTAGTACAAAATTCATGTCATGTATCATAACCCCTGAGCATACAAACACTAGCAGTTTTACTAAAGTTTTTCAACATTGAATAATGATTACTAATCTCTCCATAGGTAGAGATACATGGTCATATCAGTTTCACTTCCTTCCCCATCAAAATTTTCCAATTTCCAATACTTGTCCATAGGGGGTGAGAATAGAAAGGATGTTTTGGGAGGGTCAGCAGCATCAGAGGGCACTGCCAAGCACACAGAGGATCTGTGTGTGCAGTGTGATTCTGGGCCTTTGTGTCCTTTCTCTCAAGTGCGTGAGCTTACTTCCCCTTCTGTCTCTGCCTCTATTCTTCAAAAATGGAAAAGGTGTATGTTAATCTTAAAGTGGAACACAAAGTGATGTAATGATTAAGGTTCTTCATGCTGTTTATAATGTAGTTACAAAGATCTAGAATGTGTTAGGAAATAAAAGGATATTTTATGATTTCTTAAACTATGATGGGACAGCTAATGCTTTCACACGTTGAATTACCTATATTTTAAATGTTACATTTACATAATAATAAGTCAAGTGCAACAGCACTTAAATTTTTCTGTTGAAATTAAAGAGTAATGCATTAAAACATTGCTCTAGTATACAGATTCTAGATAATTATTAAAATTCAGCATACTGCAATTGTTATGTGGGGCAATTACAATACAAAGGTATACACCTTCATTTCTTTCTTTGTATCAGTCCATTCCTAAACATTCATGCATGACGCAAGGTTTAGTTGGACAATTTTCTTGGCAAAATGTGTGTATGCTTTTGCAGTTGCTGTATGTTCAGGATTATTTGTAATGCATGCAGTATTGAATTTGAATGGAATACTGGGATGCTGCCCAGTCAGGTGAAAATGTCTGATTAATTGCCAGGTAACAAGCTCCAGCATAGGTAGGCAAACCCATCTATGTCCATATGGCACTTTTAGTTGCAATCCTGTCTTGTGCAAAAATAGTGCTGCTAGTGTTTCCTGCTTTTTTTCCCCTCTAAAACGGATTGCTTTGGTTTTAGTAAAGGGTGGTTGTAATACTTAAGCAAGTAGTAGATAAACTAGTATTTGTAAGTGGATGACAGGCTTATATATCTAAGGTCTTTTATGAGGTAAGATTTCTACTTCTATACCTTATAAAAGGTAGAGAAATGAGTTCAATGAATGTAATGTTTTAGGATCTCTGCCAATTGAGTTCCAGCAAATTTTATTTCTGGCCACAGAGTGCCTGTATTAAGAAGAATCACTTACTCTTTTGGTATTCCATTTAGTATATAAAAATCTACCAAAAATAGAATCCACTAAATAAAAATCTGTTATAGAATCTACTAAGACTCACCTGGGAAAAAAATTATGTCATGACAAACATGCAGCAATGAGGCTAAAGGTAGTTATCAGAGATGTATGTTTATATATATTAAATACCCCTTTTAATTTCTTTACTTTTATTGAGCTCTTTGTATTTACTTCTAGAAAAATCTCTCTGCTATCTGTCATATGCTTTTTCTCTGTGCCATTCTTTTTCTTGCTATCTGCCTGAACCCAGGCCCTAGAAAGACAGAAAGATTACTTTGACTGCATTAAGAATGAGCGAGATGAGCTCAGAGAGGAGTTGGCTGACCTGAAGGAAACAATGAAGAGAGGAGAGGTATGTTTGTAGTAGTTACTTCACAGTAACAGAAATCCAGGAATGGGGCATGAAATCGAGGTCGATGAAAAAGAGGAAGAATGATTACTATTCTTGTGCAGTCTCAAAACCTGACCTTAGGGTAGGATAAATGGTGCATTTTGTTATAACTGTTTCAATCAACTTGAAAAGTTTTTTTAAAAACTTTTCTGTCCATTTATATTTTAGCACTGCTCTTGTATGAGTAGGTTTTTTTCCTTTTGTATTTTTAGAAACATGGATTAGTTATAATTCCAGATGGCACACCAAATGGTGATGTAAACCATGAATCAGTGGTTGGTGCAATAACAGTTGTATCCCAGGAAGCTGCTCAAGTCTTGGAATCTGCAGGAGAAGGACCACTAGGTAAAAATATCCTAACGTACTTTACAGAGTGTTTGAAATCTTTGTTTCCGTCTGTTCACAGGGGGTTGTGATTTACAGCCACAAAAAGATAGCTGTGATGCTTCTGGAATACATNGACAGCTGTATCTTTTGAGTAAAAAAAAAAAAAAAAGTATGTGCTTGGATGTTTGTAACTGATTAGATCTCTTGGTCCAGTTTCTGTTTTATTACTGTCATAAAATATCTTGCCTAAAAGTGTAGTATTTTGGATTAGTATGTTTTCCATTGTGTTTTATGAAAAAAAATTTCTTCATGTATAATCAATGAAAGAACTTTGTTATAGTAAACAATGCATTGTATATTCTTTGCCCTTCGTTGAGGTACTTCCTACCTTTATTAGTGTAAAGCAAGTGCAGTCTTTCAGCACACTTGGGGGGCGGGGGGGTAAAGTTTTAAAAACATTAAAAAAATGACACAGACAACAGAAGGATACAGGTTTTGGGGGCCTTTATTTTAACTTGCTTTTATCCTTAGGTGGAACAAGTTATTGTATGCATAGTCAATCCACTGTAAAACTCTGTTAGTTAATATGCAAAGAAACATATCTATACACTTGCAATATATTTGTACAAAACATAATAATAGTTACATATTTTTGTTTTGACAGATGTTAGACTTGATACATGTTTCTGCTGTGGCTCCATCATAGTGAAATATAGATGTCTCTATGCCTTGTTACTGTCAAAGTTAAAATTTCCAAGGGAGCTGCTCTGTGTTGCTTGACAGACTGTTTTGTAGCCATCACTGATCTTCTGACTGATTAGAGAGATTGCAACATTCCTGTGGGTGCTTTCCCAAGTACTTTTTTTGTGGTTTGAGAACACTTTCTAAACGTATGGGGAAGCTTATTGCCTTCCATTAAGAGAGAGCAATCTTTAAGAATAAGACAGGGAAAGAGTATACAATCAGAAGAAAATTATGTTGGAAATGGCTGTTCTAGATATTGGGACAAAACTGTGTTTTATTATTTTAAAAAAATCCTCAGTTGTTAATTTACTTTGAAGAACTACTAAACTCAGAGGTCTTGCTTTTAACGTTGTTATACTAATAAACAGTGGGAATTAAATATTTTGCCCTTTTTTCTGCTATTAACTGAAGGCTGGTATGCTGTTATTAGTGAGATATCAAAGTTTTATGCTCCCAGTGCTATTAGCTTTAAGTTTGAAGAGCATTTTCTTTGAAAATGAACAAAAAGTTATGAAAAATATGTTCTTAGTTACAGATTTCTCTGTTTTTTTAATTGGGTTCTTTGGTTTTAGATGTCCGGCTACGAAAACTGGCTGGAGAAAAGGAGGAATTACTGTCCCAGGTAAAATAAGCTGTTCTTTTCAGAAATAGACCTCTGTGTCTCCTTTTGCAGACTATTAATATATTAGCAATAAACAAATACTAAACACCAAAGGTGCTTAATCAAATACTTAAGCACTAAAGCAAAATAAAATACTCAACTTCTTACCTGGCTGGCTACCAGGAATTATCAGCTCCTCTCACTACTGTCCTTATCGATGCGACTTTGATCTTGGTCAGTAAAGAACCCTCATTTCACTAACTGGTTAGCTGAAATCTAACTTACTGCTGGCTCTACTATTAGTACACGTTCTTAAAGTTGTTCTTTCTTTTATTTTGTCTTATGCGGAAATACTAAGGTCGGTGAAATGACATTCTCATAAGCTCAAGTGGCACTTTCTTCCAAACTGCTAAGTGGTACTATTTCTTTGATCATTTCAGTTACTCAAATAGAAAATTAATATTATCAAAGTAGTTGTATTTTAATGCAGTCCAGTATTGAGAAGAAAGGACTCAAGAAAACATATAGCCATTGAACAATTGTTAAGAATACCATACTTTCTGTGCTTCTAGTTGAACACATTGCAAATTTAAAGTGGTGGTGTCAACATTTGTTTTTGCTGGGAATGTACCTTAATTTTAGTATAGATACTTGGTTTAGAATGCCAATAAATTCTAGTATTGAATCAAGACTATTAAATACAAGTATATAAAGATGTATATGCATATTTATCACCATATGATTGTAATAACCACCGTTAAAATATTTGGTTTATGTCATGAATGGGAGTTTTGCAAGTATAACTCCATACTACTAATCTGTAGGGCAATATTTTTATGAGAGTGTCAAAAAAGTAGCTCCCACTTCTTTCATAAACTCCAGACACAGAGGACATAGCTGAGGAATATGTTCCCTGACTACTGGAAAAATCCTTATCTTCATACATGTTTAGAGTGTAAAAGGTATACTGTAGAATAAATGCATAAACAGAGTTTAATGCCGCCTCCTCCTCTGGAAAGGCAGCTCTGTTAGAGTTGCTGGGGGCCCCTGCATTGCACAGAGATCCCTGCAGCACTGACCACACTGGTGGGTTTGGATTGTGCATTGACATGCAGAGGGCGCTTGCCCAGCAATGGGGATGGTGGACTGCAGCCACAGGCCTCAGGGACTGGCTTCCCTGCTTCCCCTCCATGGCTCTGCTACTCCTTCTCACAGAACCTTCTCAGCCAGCGGCATCTCAGGGCTGCTTTGCCTTTTTCCCATTGAACGTTTAGATACGCAACTACTGAACTTCTGGGAGTCTCTTTTTCACAAAAGAACACTTCTTTTTCAGGTTAGAAAACTGAAGATGCAGTTGGAAGAAGAACGACAGAAATATTCTAAAAGTGATGGCGTGAATCCAGATATCATAGGCTTAGAGAATGGTTCTGACTTGCAGCTAATTGAAATGCAGAGTAGGTATATGGTTACTGTTCAAAGGTACTCTTACTGGGGAGTGGAAATACTCTTCCAACTCCTTTTCCTGTGTTGTTGTGCAGTAGTAGTATTGTGAATGAATGTATCATTAAGCAGCTAGTTTTTTGTTGGTATATCTCCTTGCAGGAAATTTCTCACTGCAGAATAGCTTAAAAGTCTGCCTTTTTCAGTGTTGAATAACAATATTCTGGGAAGTTATTTTTCAGGTGATGACCTTCACTAGAATGGGTGCCACTACTTGAACAATTTAAATTTTTAGATGATAGGATTTTAGCTGAGCTGTTTTGTTAATATATTCTACCTGATTTATTTTAACTGAATCTTTGATACAGACACTTAATCTAAAAGACTATTATTCTCTGAAGCAAAACATGAAAAAATTATTAAAGTTTAACACAACACTCAGTGTTGCTTCATAGAAACACTAAGCTACTTTCCATTTCAAGCAAGCTATTTCTTCAGCTGATAACTTTACTTGTTTGACAGATTGTCATTTAATACGCTTGTGGCAATGAACATGAACAGAGCACTGGCAATGTCAGGGCTAAAATATAATACCAAAATAATTTGCAAAGCTCCTTGGAGTTTGTCAGGCAGGTACAAGCCTTGTGCTCCTTACCATTCAAATGGTATTACAGATGTCTATGCTAAATGCTGCTGGTATTATGTCTGTTGTGATTTGACCCATTTTGCAGTGTGTGTTGGCTCTCTTTTTTGAGAGATGAGTTTGCTGATCTAAATAGGTGTGTTTTAAAAGGTGTATCTCATACATCTGAGATTTAATGCACGCTCTTACAGAGACAGTAGTTGTGTTCTCTAAATAACAGGAAAATTATTCCTTTTTGTACTCTCAAAAAATTATTTCTGAAAGAGCATTTACCACTTTATAATCCTGTACACAGGCTTCTCAATAAAATGGTCTTTTAAATGAATTTTAATTAAAAGGGAAACAGCCAGTTTAGAGAGTTGCTTTGGGTAATATATTCATATCAATTTTTGTCTAGGAGATGCCAACAGACAAATTAGTGAATACAAATTTAAGCTTTCAAAAGCTGAACAAGATATAACTACCTTGGAACAAAATGTAAGTGTGTCTTTCTTCATATTTATTGTTATCATTACACTTCCTCTGCACACTTTTACAATACTTTTTTCAACAAAAGCTATGAAAATATATTTCATCATTTGATTTACTGTTTGTTCTTTAGTTTGCACAGAATGGCACTACATCTGTATTTTTTCATATTTCCTGCAATTCCATACCTGTGCATAGTCTAACCATAAGAGAAAATAATCTGGAGTTAATTTACTAAGATGTGAATGTACGGCAGAATATAAAGAGGAACTGAAGCTACTAGTTCAAGAAAATCAGTTTATGTAGCTTAATTACTTGTAAGAAAGTTGTATAGACGGTGGAAGGTACATAATTTACTCTCTGAAATTCGAGTGTGTTTTTATAGTTATACATATATATCTGTCTCATACAGATTTACGCACACTTTGTGACTGTAAGTCAGTAACATGGTATGATAGTTCAGCATCTCTGTAGATCACCTAAAAATCACATAAAGGATTACAGTTTGAATCAGAGATGCATAGTTGGTCTCCCTTGCACAGCAACAGGCTACTAGCCCGTCCCATGGATTTGGGGGTAGCAGGGAGCTATAAATATAACAGTCCAGCAAGTGGGCTTTAACACCTGCAGATTTCAACCAGGATTTGTCTCGAGCCCCCTCTTTACTGCTGCACGCTGTGCTTGAGCTCAAGACCTCTTGCATCATGTCCTGGTAACAGTTACAGTCTCCTTTCTACTTTGCACCTTTTCATACAGTCTCTGCTTTTCAACTTTTCAGCTTTTGTTTTTAATCCCATGTGTTCCCCAATTCTTGATTTTTTTTTTCCCCCTTTTTCCAACTCTTCTTTCTCTCTGCTTAGTTTTTTAACTTTCTGTATCTTCTCAGCGGTGTCCCATACTATGTTCCATTCTCTACCGTATCCCATGACTCTCACCAGGGAGGGACAGGTAGTGAAGGATGTGCCAAGTTTCTGCCCACAATTTATTTTGCTGTTTTATTAGTTCTTTTAAACACTTTCTTTGCAGTTATGGCTGCTGCTAACACAGTTAAACCTCCTCTTTCCAGAGAGAGATACTATGAATAATTCACAGGATGCTTTGTGTTACAGTGGCTTTTCAGAAAGCGAAGCACAGCTGGTGGCCAGTGAGCTCAGGGTGGAACACCTGAGTAATCGTTCCTTTTTTCTTGTTTGGGTTTGCAGATTGGACGACTTGAGGGGCAGGTAGCAAGGTATAAAAATGCAGCAGAAAATGCAGAAAAAGTAGAAGATGAGCTCAAAGCTGAAAAGAGGAAGCTTCAGCGAGAGGTAATTGACTTGATTTCCTTTTCAGCTGTATGCTCCTTTCTTGAACTGCTCTGTCTTTTGCCTCCAAGCTGTTTTTTGTAGTCTTCAGTTACAGCTTTTAAGCGCTGTTTGAGGAGGCTTCCGAGTCTATCAGTGTTGCATTCAGAAGATAACTGTAACACATAAAAGTAATACTAATTACAATGCAATGCAGTACTTCCTTGAAAGAAAGGATCTCAAGTTGTATTTTCTTCTAAATGTGATAGCTTGTACTATTTTACACTAACACTTCCATAAAAATTACTGGGCAGTCAAATGCTCCCTATGTCAAGTGCCAGCCTGAGGAGTTTCCAGCACGCACCTGACAGGGAGCTGGGAAGAAGCTGTATTTAACTGAGCTGTTGATCATGCTTGCTTAAGAGCTGTTGCGTGACTAGTATGATGCCTGCCACCCATGGGAATATATATCCATCAGCAAGTAACAAAGGGGAGAGAAGACTTAACCTTTAAAAAGCATGTAATAGGAAGTTGCAGGCACCTAGTTCTCTTGGAATGAGTACATGTTTCATGTTTCAATTTCTTCCCAATTATTTTTTTTTAACAGTTGAATTCTCGTTCATCTGACTGCAATAATGGAAGTGTTGTGTCTTAACTTATGTGGCACTCTTAAAAAGCATATAATACTTGTATTCCTGATCTAATTTCCTCTGTCAAAGCTTAAGAACAGCAGAAAGTCCAAGTAAACTTAAAGTGATCATAACTTTTGCTTTCATTTTATAGTTAAGAACAGCACTGGATAAGATAGAAGAGATGGAGATGACCAATAGCCACTTAATGAAAAGGCTGGAGAAGATGAAGGCAAATAGGACTGCGCTTTTATCTCAACAGTGAAGTGGAAATTGAAAATATGATGCACTGCTCCTTGAATAACTAGCCCCTAGCTTGTTTTTAAATACAGGCTTTCATTGGCACAAAGTATTTGAACACTGAGCTGTTCATTGGTGTTTTAGTTTCATAATTAAATGGCATACTTCTTTTTGTAACTTATGAGAGAATGAAATGTAGTTTGAATTTCCATGTGAACGACAGCAATTTTTCTGTAGCGTTTGATTCTAGAGTCAAAGCTGGAGCACAATGCTGTATGTTCGACTTAGCGATAGAAAAATGTTTTTACAACTGTGGAATCAAGTTTACTCACGATCTCTTTTGGCTGCTTTAATGATGCTTGACGCTTGGAGACAACTGCATGAATTCAAGAAGACACTGTATTACTGTATTATAAACTAACATATATTTGCTCAAGACATCACACAGCACAAGTGCCTTTTACCTGGTGCAATTTAGACTTCATTGTTGAAATAACCTTTGAAATCAGATAACATTTTATTTTAAGATACATTTGGGGTATTCACTAAACTTTATACGTTTTGAAAATACATTTTTGTAAAATATTTAAATTTATAAGAAAAAAATAGGGACTGTATATAAAAATCTGCTTTTTTTGCATGGGCACATCTGAGTTCTAGGTAATTTGTCAAATACTAGCCTCTGATACTCTTAGTATTAAGAGTGCAGATTTAAAAACTTCTGTTGTACACCGTCAAATTATATGTCATCTGCTGCTTAAGTGTGAATTGAAATTTTAGGGTGGGAGGAAGGGGTGGGAAATGTGGCTAAGGAGTTTATTAAATGGACACTTTACTGACCAAAACCAGGTGTTTTGTGTTTTCTTTTAAATACTGAGATACCAACAGGACAGAGCAAAATCTTTGCAGAGTGGTAAATTCTGATCTCTATATTCTTGAAAAATATCTTTTTTGCTTTGAAGTAGTGAGTTTGAAATATTTTTTTTTTTTTTATTTCTTATCCTGGTCTGCTACTTTGACAGTACTGCCATGGACGGCGCGGCGTGGGGGGCAGTACAAGGAAGAAGGTGCTTTTTGGAACGGCGTGGGTTTTGTCCATAGCCTACTCTCTATGGACAGTGAATGCTATTAGGAGCTTCCACTCTTTTCAAGCTGGCACATCACAAGTGGGAAATGAGCAGCACCTGCAGTGGCAATTCTGAAGTATTTGAAGTGGCACTGCCCCTGTGTTGGACTCTGCTTGAGGCCAGCAGGAGCCCAACATTTGATCTGAGAGGACTCATTCTTTTGGACTCAATCAGATGCTTTCCTGTTGCAAATTGCTACCCTTCAGGAGTATTTCTCAAAGCAAGGCAGATTTGGGGACCTTTGCAATCCAGAGGGTTAGTACTTCTGCTTGTACCAGAGCTACTTTCCAAAGAACAGCCATCGTGACAGTGCAAAACTGAAGCTTTCTGTCTCTTTTGGTTTGGATGCCTCTTGGACTTGGAAAAGAAAATGCCTTCCCTGCTGAGAAACCTCCTTGTAAGTAGCAGATCTCTGTAGGCCTACTCGTTAAATAGGAGACAATTGTAATTTGGTGATCACATATATCATTCTCTGGTGTTAACTCTTTGCATTCCATTGTGTACTTGTTTAGAAGAAACTATCAGGGTCTTGATTACTTGTTCTTAATGGTGTGTATTCTGAAGATAAAGGGGATCCTTTGGGGGTTTCAAGAGTGTTCACATGTACAAAACTCTGCTAAAACCTTATTTGGCATATGGTGGGGAGTGCATCTCCTTCTAGTTCGCTTCCTCTAAACCACCTCATTGAAGCTGAACATCTTGTGGCACAGAGAAAACTGTGATTTCAATATTAAACTGTGACTGTCAGATAAGGAGTTACTAACTCAGTTACTAGCCCACTGCAAAACTTTTTCTGGAGCGCAGGTAAAGCATCAGTATATCCTTTCTAAAGATGAAGATTTTTACTAGTTTTTTTTAAAGTTGTTTATTACAGAATTCTGTTAGCGTAGCCATTTTAGTTGTAGAGCTTGCCCAATTCTTGCTACCAGAAAATCAAAACAAATTCAACAAAATACCCAGAACATGAGATTCCCAACATCTAGACTAACTGAATAATACTGGATTATGTGAGCCAATATGACTTTTAAGGCAATTGAAAGAGCTAAGAGGGAATGGCCCTAGGAAGAACTAATTCCAAACCTTTCGCCTTTTCCCAAAACAACTCTTACCAGAAGAAAGAATGATGTTTCACCAGATTCTTGTGAACTCCTTTCATGTAAGTGGGACAGATGCAAATAAAAATGAAAAGCAAAAGCAGTAAATAAAACCAACATGATTATCAAGCCAGTCCCATTATTAAGTTTTCCTTATAAAACTATTTCAGAATCATGCAATTCAACAAAATTTTTGTAATGACCATATCATATCTGACATTTGTTTGAAAATTACAGAGTGGCTTTGTTTTTCAAGCTGTGATTTTTGGGGTGCTATTAGTTATAATGTAAGTTAATGTTGCAAGCTACCTAGAATGTATAAAAGGTCTGTCTACTAAGAGGGTACACTGAAGTTTTAAAAACAGTCCTCCAGTATGGCTCATGCTGCTTAGTAGCTGCCCGTTCAAAGTTTGGCCCTTGACATTTAACAAACTTTTTTAAAAGCTCACGTAGCAGCACAGCAGGCTT
>WAAD01025309.1:40896-52725 GCA_013389945.1 Fregata magnificens | reverse complement strand
AAAAAAAAAAAACCACTTGCTCGAGTCTCAGTCAAATAACAATAATCACAGAAGTTTAATATAGGTAAAACGTCTCCAAGAGACCAGAGAAGCATAAACTGCTTAATACATCCTTAGAAAAAAAATACATCTTTAGAAAAAAAGACACTGGAGTAGATGATTCCTTTAATCCCACACAGCTGAGACATTTTGACACCAGATTTTTACCAGAAAGCTGTCACTTTGCTTGTCCCCCATCTCCATCCATTTCCACACACCACGATTCTTCCCTTTTCTCCAGCTCTGGGACAGACTATGTACTTTGATAACAAACAGAGAGTCTCTCCTCCCCTCACCCAAATTAATTTTTCCTACACAACAGCTTTAGTGCAAGGAAGAACGTGTCATGCACTGGCTATCTTTAGGCCAGCAAGCAGTGCAGCACAAACAAGGCAGCTGTTTCTAAGGAGATGACAGACACACCACTGCATTTCAGGGGTTTTACTCCAGAATAGCTGCCCCTGTAGTATAGTCCTGTAGACTTGTCACTCAGTGGCTGGGGTGCATCTTCCAGTTTTATTTCATCCGAAAGCAATCCAGTTCTTACACTCCAAGGCAGGTCTGCAATGTGAACTGAGGTGCACAGGAGATCCCCTTAATTGCACATTTCTAAGCTGAACTCTCCTGTAGGTACACCAAAGACTAATTCATTTATAAAATAGACTGGACCAGCTTGTTTTTCGAAAGCATACATTGGTGAATGTGAACAAGATCAGAACTGCATTCTAGTGCGATATGTAACTGTTATTGACAGGCAGTCTTACATAGGAAAAAAAAGTATTTCTCCATAACTCAAAAAAAAAAAAAACCCAAAAAAACCCACCCCACACACCTTGGGAAACAAGCTCAACCAAACCACATCATGTGGTTCACTGTCCCTTTAAGATGACTTCAACATTAAACAAGATACAGAAATGCTTTTCCATCAAGAAGAATTCAAGATTTTTATGTAAGAACAACTCATATTAATCTTTAAGCATAGTATCCATGGAAAACACTAGCAGAGAGGCTCTTAAGCTCCAGTTACAAAACAAGTACTGGGGCCTGGGCCTTCTGTTAATTTCAGCTTTTATAGAGAAGCAGTACCTTCACCTGTTAGAAATGTCAAACAGAGATGCTCAAAGCTGAAACTATGCTTGGAATCAAGTGATAATAATAATCAATGCCAAGCAAAAAAAAAAAAAAAAGAAAAGCCTACGCTACCTTGTTATTACCTGCTGCTCCTGCTTTAATCCACCTCTGGATTTAGCTTTTTGGTCAACAATATTTCACATGTTTTGACAGCTATGCTCACCCCACTTTTTGCTGCACAAGGATGAAAGGACTACACATGAAGAAGGGAAAGTAGAAATACCAAAGAGATCATGGTATCACCCTGTTCCAAAAAGCATTCTTATTTAAATAAAAGAACATTATCCAGTTAAAAAAAAAAAAAGCAGTATTTCTGAGAAACACTTAACAAGCTAGGATATTTCAGTACCGAGCTGAACCAGAACAAGCTATGTTTCACACAATAGCTTAATGGAGAGGGAACACAGATGTAATCATACAATTTGCAGCTCCAGTACAGTAAGCAAAACAAGAGGCTACGTGCTTCTGTTTAGCAGCATAGCAGTCATTTTAGAAATACCGTTATAGGTGCACCTAAAACAAACACTGTAGAGAGGGCAACAGTTGAAACATGGAGGTTTCAATCAAAAATTTGCATTTACCCATAGCACCCGGTGCTCTTCCAGACTATCAAACATGCTGTCAGTGCCAGTCAGCCCCCAGCTCTGTCCTCCTGGCCCCTTCCTACTCCCAGCATGGTTGGGAAAGTCACAAGGAATAAAAGCAATAGCTAAGAGTTTACAGATTGTGTGCTATCAGCAGAAGGGAATCTTCACGGCACAGTTTTGGGAATGGAGTGGAAGAGAATTACTGATGATCCTCTAGCTTTACAGCCCAGAGCTGAGACAACACAGCATGATCCACACTCATTTTGAAAACTGTCACATTCCTCCCCCCTCCTTCCAAGAGCACATCACAGAACTAGTGCAGCACACCAAGTGCTACATGTATCGCAAGTTTACTTTGAATCTCAAGAAGGAAACAAATCTAGAGGAGGTCTTCTAATCAACAAATCTCTAATTCACATCTGAAACGCTATCCAATGCACTGCTGGGAAAAAAGAGAGGTAGACTTTAGATCACAATTAAATTCATATACTCACTGAAGGAACACAAATGGAAAAAACTCAACTAACTTGTCTAGCAAATAATGTCAACTTCACCTTCAACTCTGATACAGCAAAAAAATACATTGGTGGAGTTGGTAGCATTGCTATGGTCAGTTTTTTATTTTAGAGGAGGGTAAGTGACAGCTTTCCTCTAGAGTAGTGCGATTCAAAACTATCTACCTCGGCTTCAGCTCTTTTGATTAACTGAAGGCACTCACTGCCTCGCTCTACCTTGCAGCACCCTGTACACTTCTTCACGTACTGTCACGCTGAAGATCTGGCTGGCCTGAAACTATGCCCACGTGAGTCACCAGGGCTTGCAGGCTGCCTGCCTCGCAGCAGGAGGCCAGGCCCTGTTCCCAGCCCAGGGTGCCCACCACGTCCCCAGCCTGCAAGGGAGTGCACCATCAGGACGCCTGGCAGCAGCTAAAGGCACCAAGTGTTCTGGCTCAACAGATGCAGATTTTCCCACAAAGCAGAGTTTAACCTCCCCCCTCCCCGCCCCCCATAAAAACCTACTAGCTCTACTGCTAACATGCTATGAAGACCAATACTAATGCATTATTCTCACTTATAAACAGAGCATAGCAACACCAGCTTAACCACGTTGTAGATCTTTGTTTTCAGTCAAATTAGTCATTCGACAGCATCCGTCTTATGAAGATTTGCGGGTTTTTTTTAAATACTACTTTACACTTTTAAGAGTTTAAAAGCATCTCTGAAAACACAGCCAAATCAACAATCACCTTTAAAAAGCAAAACTAAGTAGTTCTGAAGCATTCATTTTGTAGCCTAAAATAACATTTAACACATCTAGTGGTGCTTTTCCTGGAGAGTTTGCATAGGAGCCCAAGCAAAGAATCACAGTAACTGGGTAAAATGTGAGATTGGCCATTTAGTATAAAACAAGGCTCGGTTTACTTATCTGGTAATAAGTAGTTCAAGTTTCAGAGATACTTGTAAATGCCAGATCTTACACCAGGAGACACTTTGTCTTTCAAATACTCTGCAGAGTGAATATACAGATCAATACAAGTCGATGGGCAACTACAGATTCTGATCTGCACAATAATCGAGTCTCGTCACACGAATGCACTTTTTCCTTGGCACCTTACTAAAACCTTAACCCTAAAACATGCCACTTACAGCTGAAATTGATTACTACACAACTATTTTCTCACTATTCTAAAATGAGCAAGCAAAATGCAAAGCAAAAGCTTCTTTTACATCACTACCTGCTATACCTTTTTTTTTGGGGGGGGGTGGGGGGGGGGACAGTGTAGAAGCACAAGAGTTACATACTAAGTGGTAGACTGCAAAAATAAAATTTAAGAAGGAAGAAAAAATTCCAAGACTCTACCAGAGTGAATTACTTAAGTAACAATCTGCATTTAAATTTCAGAACAGCAGCAACTGTTCTTTCCACTGATTTTTTTGTAGCCTACGTTATTAAATAAAATCAGGAATAAAGGCATTCAAAATGCAGAAAGTGAAGAAGAGAATCGCTAAAGGCTGGAGACATCCAAAATCTTCTCACAGGGTCCTTGGACTTGCACTGCTCTCCCCTCCAAAAGCACTGATCTCCAGAAGACAAGTCACACGGTACAGAAATTACTTTTGGCCATTTGATTCCAACTGTCTGAAGTATGAAAACACTGTAGGAGACAGCACTAAGTTTTGTCTTTTCTTGTTCACAATAAGCTCAGAACATCATTCTTGTACCACTGCTCAAATCACAGTTCTGGCAAGCCCTTTTGAAAAATATGCAAGGGTGAACATTGTAGAAGTGTCTGCAACATTGACTACCTTTTTCCATTGTTACAGTGTGAGACAATCAGCATTTAACACCATAGTAGTTTTTCACTAAGCTTAAAAAGAATAAATGCCCATTTTCAAGATGTCACAGAATTATTTTGTGTGTATTTTTAGCTATGCCACAAAGCCAGGTTACAAGGCCTAGGCCTTCTTCCATAAATACCAACAAAAAAAGAAATCTTTTAAAAAAACCCATGTGTGAAACTCAAATACTAACAGCACAAAAGGGGAGGAGGCAGCCAATAAAGACTACACACAGCAGGAACCACCAACTTCACAAAGCACCTTCCTTCTTACAGAACACCTCACTACAAAAATACAACTAGGGAGATCCAACTCAACTGTTTCCTTCCACATTTTAAGCTTCTATTTTTAAAATAAAAGCAACCTTTGCACTGAGGATGAGTTAAGCCTCTTAGTGCAAACATATCTACTTTTGTCTAGTTTATCCTGTAGTCTTAAGGGCTTACATCTTTGAATGTGTCCAAGATCAAATAAAGAACCAAATAAAAAGATGAAGAAATAAATTGCTACAGATGTTGGTTTCCATTCAAGGCCTCTGGCATCTCATCAATAGTACAAAGCAGCAACACACTTCAGATGAAAAAGCAAGCTTTAAGTTTGCAGATTCCTGTAGAAACAGAACCAGTTAAAATATTTTCATTAAGAATTAACCCAGCAACACAGACTCTCCCTCCCCATGAAGACAGGTAGCAGGTGAAAGCACAAGTTCAAGTATTCAACTAACTTCAAAAACTAATGATAAAAACGTCAGCTAAGCAGAGTTCAGTCCATCATATCTATCAAAAAGTTAATTTCTGAACTGCCATTTCATTTAAAACAAATTCCTTTCAAAAACTTCATCACCACCTTCTCGCATGAACTAGCATTTTTACAAGAGACCTCAATTTCAGAATGCACCAAACTACTTTTAGAGGAATGAATCACTCTGATTATTACTGGTTTGTTTATTTTTTTTAAAGGGAAAGGTACATTACAATGCACAAAATTCCTTAGTACAGTGCTTTCTCCTTGTCACACCAGTTCCTGCAGAAGGATGTTCACTACAACTCACAAACAAAAAGGCAGACAGCAAGAAGCAGTCACTCAGAACATGGAGAAAGATGACCAGCATGCTTATGCATGTTTAAAAGCATTTTAACATGCTTCACTCTACCCACTATGTTGTCTCTCAAGAAAGGCAATGTGCTTTTTAAAGGATGCTCTCTATTGGAACCTCTGTAAGCTAAAAGGAGCTATAATATTTTATTGCATGCTTGCTACGGGGATGCCAAGTGATAATTCCTAAGTTTTCAGTAAAATAGATTTTCAGATTTTTTTTGATCGAGACATGCACTGCACTATATAAATACAAGCCTACCACTTGCACCAACAAGAACCTTTTAACTGTCTTTGACCTTACTTGTCCAATTCCAAAATAGATGCTTAATTAAAAAAAGGAGGGGGGGGCGCGTTTTGCATGCATACACACAGAGCACATATCCTTCATTTAAAGACTTAAGTGATAAGGCAGTTACATAGAAAGGAGCAGGTGAAAACTGTTTGGTGGGGGATTCTCAAAGAGCATTAAGTGGGTTTTGTTTTGTCCTCAAAACAACTGGACAATCAGGATTTGCACGAGTGCACCTTAAACAATTAAGTCACTTCTGTTTCTTTTCTTACATTCATTGTGTTTAACAGAGGAAGAGCAATTGTTGGCTTTAACCTGCCAGTCATTTATGCTGAAAGTCAGCCTTCTGAAAATACACAAATTCCATAACAAAACCCAAACCAAGCACAGTGGAAGATGTACTGCAAGATTGGAGGAGAGGTGTGCTTAGGACTTCACAAGCAATGGAAGATGTCAGTGTTCAGAAATAAAAATATTGTTATGACTGACTCAAAACGTGTATGGTGGTAAAACAGGAATGGCTATCTCTCTCTGCTAAACACAGAAGGGTCTTCTGAATTAGTTATTGCGAACAGACACTGTGTATCCTACCCATATTTCATCCAGTTCTTCAGTACTATATTCTGCATGGGGTTTTTTTTTTATCCTTCCAATAACGCCTGGCTAGTATTTACAGCATATCTGGAGAGAAAGATAGGCCTCTCCCATTTACCTCAGTTTTCTTTCCCTTTTGCATCCCACCGATATCAACTTCCCTCCTGCCCCTGCAGCTGCTATCTGCCTTGCACCAAACAATTCTACCTCACTACCAACTTGTAAACCTCCAACCGTATTTCCAGCTGTTCATACATCCTTTTCCACAGCGCAGGTCAGACCACCAAGTACTTGCATTTGCCAGAAGCCAGACCTTTTACATGTGAAACTGATGGTTTTTAGTGTCTCAAGGTTCCTGTAAAAGCCTAATCAATGTAGGATTATTCTGTGGATTTGCTACAGGTTAGCTTACTCGGCATTTCCCCTGGTTTTGTTCCTTGACAAAAGTTAAAACACAAACAAATGCATTTCCTATCACCTCAGGCAGCTTTCCCCAAGATCTCTGCCCCAAACCCAACAGGCTTCACAGCTGGGTTTCTCCTTCTCCCTGCAGCTCAGGGTCAGGAGCTCTGATTTCACTTCTTCCAGAAACAGAAAAATAGATTTGACATCTCTGTTTTGCAGCACAGCCTATTCACCTGCCACCTCCCTTTGCAGAGTCAGTAGTAATTGGTTACATTCCGTACCAGCACAGCTTCTACGTGAAAGCAGAATTTAAAAATGCAAGCAAAAGCTTTTGTGCCACTAAAAATACGAGGTAGCAAAGTTAGTCTCCCTGAGTCCGACCTTATGAACACCCAGTTTTGAAGCACTATTTTAGTACCATAAATGGACAGGTTATTTATGTATAGTAAGCACTCTTTGATAGACGCTTAAAAGAGCCTTCTACAAATTCCTATTCCAGCCTCTAAGGTATCCCAATCCAATACCAAAAAAAAAAACCCCAAAAAAAAACCCCCACACAAATCAAAGGTCATCAAGCTCAACCCCTTACGAGAATTTCAGGGAAACAGAAGAGGTTGCTCAGAGTCCATCACAAAGGGCTGCTTCCACAAGAGAGCTCTTTAGCATGGAAACATATGTTCAGACTAGCAGGGAACAGCAACAGAACTGGAAGGCATCCTATCTATCAGTCCCAGCTTGCATTTCTCAAACAGTAAAGTGTTTCACATATATTGTATTAAGGATTTTGAGCTACTTCTCAGACAGCTATCTACATATTTCTGCACTCAAATTCAGGGAGCCTGTTTTTATAGTGCAGTCACAGCTGACTCTTGAATTCAGTATAACGCATAACAGAAAGAGGAAAATACATATAATTTCAGATTTGGCAGAGTAAACATAGCTTAACTTCTCTCAGTCCTCTGACTTGTGACCAGATCATTTATGAAGGTCATACTACAGAGTCTCACAAAACATAAAACAAAAGCCATATTTCCATGACTCTATCATAAATAATATTCTTCAAGCACTGAGGAAAGGCCACATCACTGCCAGCAGCCAGATATCAGTCACAAGGGAACAGGGCAGTCCAGTTAATCAATAACTTCACATAAGACCACCATTGTTTTTTTTGTCTGGGCCTGAACTAGCCATCTGCAGCACAAATCTACAAGCAGACCACAAACTGCAGGATGTGAAGTTTAACAAAAATCAAGAATGGAAGAAAAACAAAGAGCTAAGCCTTGCTTTCCTTTTCAAAAACTCTCTTTAGGCAGAGATTTTGGTATGAGCTCCATTCACAGGAGAAATCTGGGTAGATCTCGCTGAAACCTCCCTCCCTCTTTTCTGCATCGCTGGAAAACAGGAAAAGCTTGGGGGAAGGGGGCAGGTGAGAATACTCTTCCCTTCTCCCCATACTTTTACTCTAGCACCACTACTTCAGGAAAAAACAACTAATATGGCTTAAGATTCTGTCCATTTATACCGTGGCATGTGCTTAGGTGTAGAGAAACACATATATCTGATAGAGGAAAAAAAAAAGCAGCTGAGGACGCTAAAAGTTTACGTGATTTCAAAAAAAGCAACTGAGCAAATACATAGAAAAAGCCACAGAAGACCATTACTGGCATACCAACCCTCAGCATGGGTCTCTGAACTGCAAACTGTGGGAGCTTGGGAAAGTGCTCTGCAGAACTGTCAGTAATACGCTTGGCCTGTTTTTACGCTCCTCCCCAGACATTCAGTATCAGCCACGTTTCACAGAAAGGGACGAGAAGGGTTGGGCTGGCACACTCATCTTGGAGGTACTGCAACACCAGGTCAAAGCACAGATGGGATGGAGCAAGCTCCAAGTTCCAACAATCCGTGAACATAAAGCCTTCAAAACAAGGACGTATCAGGTACCATACTCATTGAATCAGACAATGCATTTATCTTAGCTAGAAGGCCAAGAACATAAAATACTGTGCCAGACAGCAAGGCTGTTCTTAAACCCATTTTTCTCACCCAAGAGAACTAGATACACACGGGAGAGTAAATTCCTTCAATACCTACATTTAAGCACTAGTGGTTTAATTTTAATAGACACCTGCCACACGCTACTGGATACAAAGGAGTTTTACTATAGGTATCATTAGCTTCCCAAGTGTGCCAAACACCCCAAATCAGAATGGGCTAGCCTACTTCAAGGCTGCTAACGTTGCCACTACCCTGAGACAGACTCACTTGACAGCATCCTGTTAACGATTTTAACCTAAAAAACAGTGGAGGAAAAGCATCTTGTATACAGCATAAACGTTAGGTTGAACATTCTCACTTCATGAAATAACATACTATTTTTCCCTCCTAGTCCGTAAAATAAGAGTCTGACCCAATGTTCAACAGAACTTGCAGGTATCTTTCCATTGACTTAGACAGGATCACATCGTTAGACAACTGCAGGCTTACACATTTCATAACATGCTTTTAAAATATTGAGTATTTGTCTCTTATTGGAGAGCATTTTGGAAGCGAAGTAAGAGTTGTAAATGGCTGCATCATAATTACTGTCACAAATCAGCTATACATTACGTAACGAACAGGAGCAAAGCAGCTGATGAGGTTCTAGAGGCGTTTGCTGCGGGAGTGGAACTGAGATTCCTACCATCCCCATCTCACTGTCCCCGCCTTCCCAGGACAGCACCCTGCCTCCCCTTTAGACATATGCCACCACAGTTCTTTGCAGAGCCACGCTGCAAACTCAGAGACTAAATAATCCCATTTTAAAAAGTGGCAGAAGGCTACGAGCAGTCAATTAAGAACAGGAGCATCTGGGAGAGGGGCCACAGGTCTCGTAAATAATTACGAACTCTCTATACTGAAGACAGTTCCAAAAACATGGCCTTACTTGCACAGATTTTAGCAAATCATTTGTGCAATAGCAGGATCCTTTCACTTAGCACAATACCACCATATGCATGACGTCTCCTTGAGGTATTCTTGTCCATCAAAAGTGAATGAGCACTGTTGATTGAGCACTGTTGATTTAAAATACTTTAAGGCTACAGGTAAACGAATTCTGAAACGAACAAAAACAATGCACTCGTCTCTCAGTTACACCTGCCCCAAGCTGAAGTTCCCATAATAGCTCTATCTCCTGGGTGGTCTCAACTCCCCAACAAGATTATGTCCCTCAATTGCTTCACTGGTAACCTTAAGAACTATCTGTGAAATTACATAACTTAATTAGTGTAAATCAAAAAAACCAAGAGCATAAAGCAGCCACTAACCAAAACCAGCCACTACTGCACATACTTGGAAAGCAGACTTGCAAAATACATTCACTTGCCAAGTTTGTTTTCTCCTTTTCTCAACCAAGAGACATGAAGTACCTAACTACAGCAGCATTAGCAAAGAAACTAGATTTTATTTCTTTTACAAGCATGTTTTGTGAAACGTACAGAATCTGGCCTAGACCAGAAAGTTTTCCCAGCATAACTATGGTTGTTAGAAAACACAACAGAGGGGCATCATATATACCAGCAAAAGGTCTTAAGAACACGTCTTCAAACAGAGGAAGAATCGTGTTGTTCCTGTAAGGCTTTCTAATTTATGCCACAAAGTCTTTACGTAATAGTTGAACTGGAGTTGTGATCACTATTATAAACATATATTTATTGGATCTGCAGCCTGTTCCTACACAAATTACTAAGTTTTGAAAAAATATTTTAAGATTAAGGTCCAATTTAAGAATCAGCATGCTAAAGGTAGAAAAATAAATTTCTAAGAAGAGACATTAGCAAGTTACAAGAACCACAATCCTTCCCCCCACCCCCCCGGCTATTTACTGCATGTCAAACATGATTCAATACTACGATGGGTATCACGCAGTCCCATTTATTTCAATTACTATTTACTAAAACTGGGAACAGTCAGATGCTCATTAGTACATCAGAATGTACACAGATGCTCATTAAACATAAGGATCTTCCTCAGCAAATCTGAGTATGTATGTGGTAATAACCTGTAGCATTACCACACAGACCTCCAGCAGAAAAGTCATTGTTTTACTAAATCACCAGTATGCTTGCTATCGCTGCAGTGGAAAGGTTTCATCCTCAAACTTAAGAAAGGTCTACTTGTAAAATACTTGACACACAACTGGGAGAAAAAACCCTTAACACAAGAAATCTACAGTTAACACTGACGTAACACAGATTTGGGTTTTGCATCCAGCCACAAACACCGATGGGGAAAAGGATGCGTGCATTACGGAAAAAAAAAAAAAAAAACAAAAAAAAACAAAAAAAAAACCAACTCTCCAAGGCAGACATAGGTTTTTTCAACAGATAGTAAGTTTCTGTAACTCAAGAAGGATGGTTTCAACTCGCAGAAATAGGATGACTTCTGCACCTTCTTCTGAGGAAGCAAAAGGTGCAATAACAATAAATACTGACTCACTAAATCATTTCTGTTACTTCAGAAAGCAGGCTGTACTTTTTAGCTGTCTAAATGTATTGCTGATGAAAGGAGCCAAGATTCATAGCTCTTGACAATTAAATTTCCTCATTATCAAAGACGTGAATAGGCGGCATCAGCGTGCACGGTTATTTTTACAACTTCTCTTCAAGCATTTTTAGCTGGGGCATCTAGAGAGGGTTCTCTCTTCTCCTCTGGGATGACCAGCAACAAATTTTTACATAAACCTCTCTGGCCTTCATGGTATGGGTCTAAGGCCCAACGGTTATGATAACTACTGTATTAGTTGTGGCAAATACAGTCCTAACCCAGGAGTATTCTAAAGCTCCCACAGCAGCGATGTTTCCTGTGGCATGCTTTATTTAAATATTTTAAATTAAGTTAGACGTTTCTACCAGCAAGCTGAAGGCTACAGTGTAAGTGACACAGAGCCCCGATTTTTTTTCCTCCTCTTGCCATAACCTCGTGGCACAGTCGACGTGATAAACGGCACGGCCCTACTTGCCTCAACCTTGAGGAACGAGAAAAGAGGGACCGGAGACGCCAGGCAGGCAGACCCCACGTCCGGCTCACCACAACCCTGCACGGAGGTGTCTCCCCGACTGGCAATTACGAGCGCCTCACACAAAACCGGTGCGGGCTACAGCGCACAGGCGGAGGAAGGAGGGGGGGAACCCCAACACCCACGCTGCCGCTTCTTCTTGCCTCGCAGAGGCGGAAAACAGCCCCTGCTGCCTCCGTCCCAAAAACCACAGCCATGCCGGAGGCGGCAGCGGCGGGGAGGGTGGCAGGGGGGGCTCGGCGGCTGTCCGCTGCCGGGCGGGGGTCCCGCAGGCGTGAGGAGGGCGCTGCC
>WAAD01025309.1:18319-39830 GCA_013389945.1 Fregata magnificens | reverse complement strand
GGCGCCGAGGGGAGCGGGCAGGAGCTGTAGGGCTGGCCCTGGGGAACCGAGCAAAGCAGCTCAGCTAATCTCCCGGTGATATAATCGCTCCATTTCTGGTCTTCAGAGGTTTCGCTTAAGCGCTAAATCCTCAGCCCTCCACGTGCAGTTGTTTTCCAGTCAGGTAACGGCCGTCTTCCAAAGGCAGCGGCCGGGCTTGGGTGCCCTGTACCATCCCCAGGCACTCACAGGGCGCCTCATGGTACCTGGACGAAGGCAGGATGGCAACAAATTAACTGTGGCAAAACTGAAAATACATAAAACCCTGCATTATTTCCTACCGCTCAGGTGAAAAAGAAAAAAAAAAACAACCACCTTGGTCTGGAAGAAGGGATCAAGGTGTCCTGCTCTGAGGATAAACACCCGAGGCCTCAGCCCCTGAGCAGGCTGTGCTGGGATGCGCCCCTGCGCGCACAGGCCCGAGCAGCCACTACTGACTGTAACTGGATAAGTGGAACGAGACTGAGGAAATATTTAGCACTATGCCTGCTCGTGAATGCTTGTTTGCTTCCAGGACCGAATCCAAAACACACAAAAGCAGCACTGTCAACATGAATCTTAGTTTAAAGTAACAATTAAGAAACTGATAATATTTTCCAATGCTTTTACATTCAAAGGCTTTTTCCGCAGGTTTGGTTTTTTTTTGCCGTTCATTTGAACAACGGGCAAAGAGTTGGTTTCAGTTTTCACTCCGTTTTTGTGAAGAATTTGGACAATACTGTTGTTTCACAACGCTGCAGGTGAATTCTAAAATCCCCATTACAAAGCATTAAGAAACATGAATGTTTGTAAAGATATCATTACCCGTCTTAATCGAAATAATCAGAGATGTAAACTCATTTAATTCAGGGATGTACTCATCCCTTTTGTCACCAAAAAAACCCCAACATCTGAATACGGGACAGTGGCAAGTCTCTCCCTTGGTTTTAGAAAGAAGTTTGTCTTTTCAAAAATCTTAGCTTCTGCAAACATTTTTCATGTAACATTATCAAATTATTTAATTTTAGTGAACCAAGAGCGGATAAGTTAATAGTTGAAAAGCAGCTCATTTTGAAAACAAATACTGTCAAACTTGGAGACTCCATTCAGTTATGCAGGCCCTCTCCATAAGTTGCGTATCTGCGAGTGCAACTGTGATCAAGGCTTCTGAATTTTAGCAATCAAAGCAGAAATGCCAGGAGGGATAAACAGACAAATATTTTTTACAGAAGTGATTAGTGCACATGAACAGAGCCAGACTGAAAGAAACGGGATTTGAATCTCTATAGGTAAAACAAAAATGCAGATACTGTATTTTTGTACTGCTGCATGTTAGTCTGGAAAGACAGCTCCTGGATAGGAATAGATTTGCTAAGGACTGAATGGAAACTAAACTATTGGTAGAAGATGCCAGCTAATACTGCTGGGTCCCTGCACCGAGAACTTGATGAGGCCACCTATGCATTTCTCTCGCATCAACCAGATGAGGTCAGAGACTAACTTTTAACTCCAGCTGACCTCAGCCAATTCGAACTGGCAACCTAGAGGCTCCACGTCCTACAGCGTCCTCAAGTCAGACTATATGAAATGCTAAACAATTACAAGTTCATACCCTCGCCATATTTTTTTTTTTTTTACTCCAGACTGCCAGATACCTAAAAGCCACTTCTCTCACATCCAAACATAGTATTTAAAGGTCAAGACGAAACGCTCTTGTTTCCTGTTTCAGAGGTTGACCTTTCCAAGGGCAGCAGCAGGCAAGGTTCACATACTATCCATCTCTCTCTGTTGAGGATTTTGACTTTTGGAGCCTGCTCCTCCTGGACACCACAAGAGCTGAAGTCTAGGATTTTTCTGGGCACAATGCAAGACATTTATTTAGTTTAATGAGAGTTCTTTTTATTCCTAAAAGTAACAGACACCATGGTTGCTAATGTGCATGAATGCAGCTAGAGTGAGTGGTTCTTTACTGCTCCCCCATACAATTTGTGTTTGCAGTGCTGACCACCTGGCAGCTATGGCAGCAGACACTTGCTACATCTATAAAGTTCAAACTTTTCTTGGTTTTTAATTGAAATTACACTCATCCACATTTCTTCAACTGCAATAGTTAAAGAAATCGTCTCTGTGGGGAAATTAATCAGAACAGCTACTGCAGATTAAGCTCTCCTATAATTAAATATTTTGAAATAGCTCCTCTGTAGATATTCTATCCCACAGTAAAAAGGAACATAACTCTGGAAGAATCATTTCAATCATTTTCTGACCAAACAGATCAGTGGTATTTTTCCCTGTTGTGCTGATAAGTTTTCTGTTCTTCATCCTAACACAGCTTAACATCTAAGCTGTTGCCTCTAACAGGATTTTAGCTCTAACAATCTTCCTTTCTTCTTAACACTTTTATATTGCTTCATCTGTTACTTTTTTCTCATCTAGCTGCTTTCTGACCTGAAGAAGTAATACACCTGTGAGACACCAGCCATGCTCCTTTAGGCACTGAAGGAGGTCAGCTTTGGCACCGATTAGCCATCTGAATTTGGGGCACACTTGATACCTTAGTCAGAAATTATCTACTTAAAATCTGGATTAACAACTAAACCCTTCAAACCTCCCTCCGCTTCTGCGGTTCCCTATCTTGGTCTTGTAATACAGCTGCCCTGATGACTTTCCTGCTTGATTTAAAAGGCTTCAAGCCAGAGCAGAAACAGTCACTGCTAAATCACTATAAAAATACTGATTAATCCATCCCATGAGTTGGGAGGTATTAGCCCTATCATACAGAAGAGGGGCCGCCACCAGAGCTAAGGGACTTGCTTGGCACCACACAAGATGCAATTTTCAGTACCACAGTGAGAATTCAGAAGCATTTAGCTCTTAGGCAGCCACAGGTCTATACTATGCCTTTCAGAAAGACGAAATCCCCTATTTACATAAAGAATTTGTATACAGGTGAACTTCAGTACAAAAGGTAAGAAATTGTGCTAAATAATTTCTCCTTCATAGCTCCAGTAACTATATGGCAGAGCGAGAGTATAGAGAATTATATTCAAGATGGCAGAAGTTGAGCAAATTCAAGTCCTTTGATATTGTGTGCTGTATCGGGGCTAAATATTCTCACCCGTCAGCAGTTAGCTGCTCTTAAGCCAGACACTAGAAAAGGCCAGGCTGCTTCTGCCAGTGTGTCACACAGCTCCTTCTGCGGGTGGGGAGGGGAAGGCAAACCAGTATTTTCCAGGATATTGCTCAGCAGCACCTTTTTTTTTTTTTCCCTATTTTGTAACTACAAACTTCCACAAAATCGTAACTCACCCTTTAAAGATTTCTGCCCCTTTCGCTTGCTCCATCTCTTTTCTGCAGTCATTCCACTAAAGAAAAGCAAGAGTTTGTGAGCCTGATCCAAAACTTGCCTTTCTGCTGCCTTTCAGGAGTCTGGGTTTGCAGACTGGAGGTTAGTAATGGAAGCTGAGGTGCAAATCCTGCATTACTGTGGGCCATCAGACTTTGTATAAGTCTCCCATGGAGGTGTGCACCTGAATTTCTTTTTACAGGCTTCAGCAAATTCAAGAATTCCATTTTCAGCTAGAGTATAAGGAACAGACTACATGTACATGCCCTGACTGCAGCACATTTTCTGCTGATTTATTGACTGTGCATAAATACTACACTATAACTGTCATATTTAACCACAAAAAGAGAAAGCTGTATGCTCAGGAAAATAATTCAGAGCAACTCTGAGATTTTCATCTGTCTTCCATGCACTTCAGAAAAAGACGCCTATTAGCAAAGGGGCAGAGTCCAGCCAGCATGATTTTCTCCCCCTCTCCCCAACACATGGGTTAACCCTTTGCTGTGCATGGTACAGAGTACCTTTCCTCTTTCTGCAAGGTTTTTATGTGAGCACAGCTAATACTGCCCATGGTCCAAAGGTGAAAGCCAGATCACTGCAGCCTGCATAACAGCACACACAGTTTAATTTCCATTTTGCTTTAAAGACCAATGAAAAGGGGATGAGGAAGTGATTGGTTGCCTAAGATGGTGGATCATTTTGCAATAATAGTAGATAAGCAAAATTCTGACAAAATGTCTCTGAGGAGACATAAAATGAATCCACAAAGCAGCACTTTGAACAGCAAACCAAGCTGGAACAAATTTCCAGACAGGCAAGGCTTTCCATATGAGAGCTGGTTTCAAAGTCCAAGAGTCTCTCCAAAGAAGAAACAACATTCAGAATAGAAGTTTGAAAAACCTACTGGCTACTGAAAAAGAAACTGAAACCCTCTTGGTAAATTTAGCAAACTGGAGAAATGAGTTACTCTAAATGTGAAGACGAGAAAAAGAAATTAATCTTGCACATACCTATGCATATGCAGGGAGATACAAAACTGAAAGGAAAGCATGCACTTCCACTTAGTGCATCTTTGTGACCAAACAGCAAATAACATCAGATTAATGGTGTGGGTCTCCCAGCTCCAAGACCCTATATGTCCCACGAAGTTCTCCCCACAAAGATTTATCACCTCTCTCTCATAAGTGCTGGGAGAAACAGCAGAAGTTGTTCTGGGCAGGAGAATAAAGGAAAGGGAGAGGGATTTCTGGCTGAGACAAGAGAGACTTGCACCACGCAGTCACAGTCGCAGGAAGCAGGAGCTCACGGGCCAGGGATGCTCTGACCCATAGGTGCGTTTGAACTGACAGCCAGCCAAGGACTGCATGAAATTTCGCTGTTACTTCCTTTTACTGGTCTTATGCTAAGTGTTGCTAAGCTGTACCTGGGAATCAGGCCAAATCAGCTTGGGATCTTTGGATGAAAGGCATTATAAAAAAAAAATCCAGACTATTACCCATGTGGAAAGCAACAATATGAATTAAATGAATGTGCAAAGCAGCAGGATTTGGTTTTTATTACAATCTACAAGGTAAAATACAAAGACAGTCTAAAAAATTGCCTCTTCTGAGGAAAACTACATCCTTCTGCCTGGGTTTCTGAGAGGAAGAGTCACGAATGCAGTGTATGGTTACCAGAACTGACACCTGAAAACACACATTTTAAAATAGACTAGAGCCAACAGGGACTGGTTAGGAAAGTCATTTTCCTAGGCTAGGGTACACAGATTTGTGCCACCGACTGAGAAGTGAACATTGCTTCATCTATTACCTATCAGCATTTATTTTATGACAAAGAATACTCATGTAGGCTGGGGACCTGCTGTAAACTGACAGGATTCATCATAAAGGGACAGCCACGCTTGGCTGTTTCATTTCTGGATACAGTTATGATTTTTTACTATATACATGGCTTGCCTGCAACAGAAATTCTCCCAGAGTTCAAAGTATCTCCCACAGACAAAGTTTACCTAACCTGACAGTGCACTCCACATCCTGCTCGTGCCTGATCCAAAGCGGACCAGACCCTGCTGCGAGTCTCAGGGACCCTCAGCCCTCGTACAGACCCATCAGTCTCCAATTGTGGCTCTGCAAGTCACTTTTCGGCCCCCAGCATCGTTTCACTCCACCAGGAACACCCACTCTCCCCCACTGGCATGGCACCTTATGTCTCAAAAAAAAAAAGTTAGGGACAGTCTTCAAAATATTGAGGGACACCACTTCCTGGGACGTTAACTCTGTGCTGAGAGCACCTAAAATCAAGTTACTGGTCCCAAACTGGAAATCTGATGTATTATTTAGGGATTAATATTAACATTTCCAACATCACCTTACTGAAACTGAACACTTTCATGGCATCAGTATGTTTATTTTATCATCATTTAGTTGCCAAAAAAACCCCAAAGCTACTACAGAAAACACTGTGCAATTAGAGTGTTGCATTTTACTGTAAGCATTTTTCACAATTCCCCCCCCCCCCAAAGGAATCCAATATTTCATCCTAATGAGTATTCATCATTGAAGATGGTTACAGAAGTGGACAGAATTATCTAGTTGGAGCACAAGCTCTGGTGCCATGTGAGCTCTCACTGGCTCTGCTACAGACCTGCACCAGCATCTTCCATAGGTACCTGGCCTTCCTACCGTGGTTTCCCCAGCTGCACAAGGGCTTATTTTGTTGATATTACTTTTTTCTCAAAAGCACTCAAAACTGCGCCAAGCAGTCACTAAAGAGGCGAGAGAAATCAACCCTGCCCTGTAGTTCTTGCAAGCTAATTTCAGACATGATCTAATGAGTGGGTGGTAACAAGACAGCAAGGCAGGACAGAAGAGAAAGGCCCAAGCAGCACTGTTGAGGTTAGAAGGAAACTCAGCAAAAAGCAAGTGCACAGGAAAATAAAACAAAGATCCTTTCACTCTTCAATATTTTTTTTTTTTTTTTTTTTTAAGATAAATAATGAAGAAGAGGAAGCAAAGGCTCATCTCCTGAGGTATCTGGTAGGTGTTTGGAAGAAATAAGTTTCCAGGAAGAGCTTAAGCAGGGACGCAACCTCATCTTGCAAGACCAGCTCTCTGTCCAGTGGCATGAAAAAAAGGAGATGGCAGGAGCAGAGAGCGCAGCGCAGCAGCATTGCCAGCAGCACAGACCAGATGGGAAACTCAAAGAACTGAGACACAGCAGCGAGCAAGAAATAGGTGTGCAGAGTCTTGAAGAGTCAGGTTGAACATGATGGGGTAGGAAAAAAGGGCACAAGATGGAAGAGCTGTGCGACTTTGCCAGACTGAAAGGGCAGCAAGGTGTTCCCCACAGATGCTTGCACCTGGATCTGAAGACATTTGCCTCTCTCAAATGGGGTATTTATGCCAGATAGGAACATAGAAATTTAAAATAAAAATGTGCTATGTCTTTTACTCCTCTGTCTCTTAAGATTTACACACGATAGAAGATATTCTGCTTATTCTGGACTAAGTAGATAAAAAAAATACTCTGCTCCCTCTGGAGTTGCTATCTTTGTTCCTGTTTAGCGCTGCTGACCTTGCTCAGTACAGACCGAATTACTGAACTTCCTGATCTCTCAGGTCTCGATTTTGTCACTTCCTTGCACTCACTTGATTTTTGTGTGTTAAGTTTGAAGGTTTGTTGGCAGCAAAGGAGAACTTCAAATCCAGACACTTCTCCTGTTTACTTGCTGCGCGCTCTTACCTAGTTTTTGGATATGAATGTAACCTCGAACTGGAGAGGGTTACAAGAACAAAGTTTTCACATCCTTTCAGAAGCTTTTGGCAATTTCTAAGAGCTGAAAGCTAATTATTTTGGCACAAAGAGGCACCAAAGAATCTTTTAACTATGGCATTCCTGTATAAGATTTCCTTGACACTTTTGTCTGAGAGGTGAAAGAGGAGAGGAGTAATAAAAAGCCCACATTTATCTTTTTTGAGATACAGAACAGCTTCACTACAAGAAATTAAATAGACAAGAGCTCTTCAGCTCTGGAAGAAAAAACAGATGACTGCAGAGGGAAATGATAGCAGTCTATAAAATGCTGAACACAGAAGGTAAATACAGAATAATTGTTCACTTTCTTTTACAGTACAAAAGCTGAGGGGGCATCCAACAAAGTCATTAAGCAGCAGGTTTAAAACAAACACACCCAAAAGGAAAGACTCTTTCATACCGTCTGTAATTGCATTGTGGCAGTCAGTGCCTCAGGAGGTTGTGGAGACTGAAAATGGATTTTAAAAGACATTAAACAAATTCATGGGGGCAGTGTGATCAACAGCATATAAACACAGTAGCTTAGGTGAAACTTTGGGGTTTTCAAACCCTTACCCAGCTGATTTCCTAAAGCTGGGAGGAGACACCAGGTCAAGATGACTCGGTATGTGGCCTTTTTCTTCATCGCTAAGCATTTGCTGCTGGCCGTTCCTGGAAACAGCGTGGCAGTTCCTGTTGTTCAGCGCTGAGCTATGAGGCCACACGTTGCGCACCAGTAATGAGCAGTGAACGGTTCTCTGCATTCTCCTGCTCGGCTCTTCTCCATCTTCCAGCGGGCTTCCTCCGAGGGCAGGAGATGCTTCTGGCAGAGCTTCACAATCCAACCCTCCCTGCCATTTTCCCTAGAGCAACCACACTTAAAATTGTGCAGAGAGAGAGAATATTGCATTAGCTCTTTCTAGTGAAGTGCAAATCTCAGGTTAAAACAAGGAAAATTTTAATCCTATGTTTTTGTAGCCTCTGTATCTCATATTCAAAGGGTAGAAAATGCAGCTGTCCCCCATTCGTGGTCAAAAAGCTCCCCAGTCCCCAATAATAGTTTGGTACTATCTACAAAAAAAGAAAGACAAGGCAACCAAACAACTGCTCTCCATAGCCAAGTGAAAGCAACAATTTACCTCAGAGAGCAAGGAAAAACAAACAAACAAAAAGAAAAACCAGAAACTCCACCCTGAAGTCACTCAGTTTCATTTTAAAAAATAGTAACTGCAATAAAAGATTTTATACGCAACATTTATAAAAGACAAGAATTTCCAATTATGAATATGCCCAGCCTTTTTTTTCTTTAAAAAAAAAGCAAACTATAATAATGCCAGTTCTCTTCCAAACAATTTCAGAACAGAGTCAGAAACATTTTCAAACTTCAATTATTCCCTATTCAGCTAAAACCATTGTGTTTGCAAGGAAAATCCAACTGAACTGGGAGTTTGTGCCAGCTATTTCCCATGTCACAACATGCTCATTCATCACCCCAACACTTCGGCAGCCTTGCACAACGCATACGCTACAGCATTGCCGAGCCAAGGACGGGCAGTTTGTTCCTTACTGCCCAGCAGCCCTACCCTCTCCTGCTGCCCCCTTCCATCTCCCATCTGCAATCTCCCAATTCCTCCCAACATACACACACATACCTCCTGCTCCCTCATTTTGCCATCCAGCAGCAAGGCAGAAGAGACAGGAAAAAGCAGCAGAGAAGAGAGGAGGGAAAAGGACACGGCAGGTGATCTGAAGGCACAGACTCTTCATACATACAAGAAAGGAAACAGGGATGAAAATTCAAGGGGAAAGACCACAAAAGCCTAGAGACGGTCCAGCAGAGTGGAAATCTGCGATGAGCCACTGATGACTCAAGGTTTCCATAGCATTTGTATTCCCAGCTTTGGAGCACACTAAACAAAAAAACATAAAGGCAAGCGGTATACTGGTACTAAGGCAGGGGGGCCCTAAGTTGTTTGGCACCCTTGCTAATGTGGTTCTCCTGGGAAGAGAGTCTCCGATAGTAGACTGTGCCCTTTGAGGGTTAGTATCTCAGTGCCAATGCTTTGGAGTTTCCTATTAAGAGTTCACAGACCCTTTGCCCCTCTCCAGATGCTCAGCTCTCCTCAGTGCTCACACACATTAAGGAACACTGACAGGAGAGAAATGAAAACTGCAGGAGAATGGATGCATGGAAGCAAAATAGGGAAAAAACACTTTGGAAAGTAGTCTTGGAAAAAAAGCATAGACCAGAAGGAAAACAAGCACAGAGAGAAACATAGTTCTAATGAGGTTCCTGTTGTTCTTTAGGAAGAGCCACAATTACACAAAATGCATAAATTAACAAACTAAAACTATAAATTACCCTTTGATACACATAACAGGCGCTTACCTGAATCATGTCCCGGGCAACCACAGTCACCTGATAAAACTAAAATGACCATAAAAATAGAAGGTAACTTTTTGGATGTAGAAATTAGTACCAAAGAAGGTATTTAGCCATCAGACTACTTAAAAAAATAATTCATAACAGTATATTACATCTCAGTGCATCAACACTTCAGAATGGTGGCAACAAAGGAAAAACTAGCCACAGCCTTCCCAAGAGAATTTCAGTGAAACACAGACATTTCAGTTAATGGGCTTTGACTGTGGGTATTTTAGCTCTAGGCAGTCTAGCCTGGTGTACTTTGAGCTTAATTCTCGGAGGTATCAATCACTTGAAACTCCAGATGAACTCAGTAAGATCAGCAGCTGATGCTAGTCAGACTCAGGCCCAGCTGTCCTGAAACAGTTAATCAAACAGAGGCATAAAAAAAAAAAAAAAAGTGAATCCACCAAGGTTTTGACAACCAGGGGTTTATCTGTAATAAGACTAAGAGGGCAGCAGGACTCAAATCCAAGGATACCGCCTGCATCACCGGCAGAGCAATGAACAGAAAATAGAAAGACTTTTGTTCTGATAGCAATATCCAAACATATTCATTTCCATGTGCAGCACAAGCTGCAACATGCAGCACTCCTGCATGAAGAAGGGCAGTCCCTGGGCCTGGAGAGAGAGCAGGACGGCACCTGTAGCTATGTGGGTTACAGCTCCTACAGGGAATGCGGCTACAGCCCGTGCATTCCTTGCTAATTAAATACAGTCCCCAGGCTGCCAGCCAATTACCCCTGCAACCCTCCCATGGCCACGTTTGCAAACCTCTGGTCAAATAAGGGATATGTAGAGAGCTCAGAAGGTAAGTAAACTCAAATTTAAAGCCTTGCTGCATACCAGATGCAATCATAATATTTTTCTTACTTGTTTACTATTTTCAAAACAAAAGCAGTAAAGGATATCTGTTATCAAGCTGGACTCTTACTTCCTGTCTCGAGGAGCTGCAGCTCGCTTGCAGAGACTCAGAAAGCTGTCCCGTGGACCCTTTGCCTCTGGGATCCAGGGCTAGCACATCCACAGCACTCCTGGCTATCGGGAGCGGGTGATGTGGCAAGCAGGGAGGGCAATAAAATAAGGTAGGGCAGTGCTGCAGCAACGTGATGGAAAACTGCTGTACTTGTTGCAAGTATAGCATGGAAACTCTTGCAGCCAGTGCAACTCTTTGTCAAAGTACAAAGTGAGAATCTTGCCTTTTTCAAAGCTTTTCTTGAAACACTCTACAGAGCTGCCTGTGTGCAAGCATTTTACCCAGCTGCTCCTTTTCCCAGTAGATAGGCAAAAGAGTGCTATCTAATTTCATAGACCAGGTCTACAATATGCCTTCTGTCTCAAAATGGAGCTTTTCCCTAATGTCGTTAAAATAAAGCAAGTCCATCTAAGAAATGGGAATCTTTGTGGACAATGGACTTTAGGGTTTTGCTAACTGTTCTTTCCTATTGAGATTTATTTTCTCATCATAGCCTAATCATTAGTTTTACAGAGATACAGAACATACACATAACTCAGCAAGGCAGCTGGCAGTGGACGCATCCTGCCTTCTGCTAAAATCCACTTATGAGGATCTAAATCAGCTTGGTAAAAATCCTCATTCTGTGATTGCTCTCCAACCAAGAAAGCAGCCGGGAATGATTCTGTCACAACCAGGTCTTCCCACACACCCTGCTTTCATCTTAATTTTTATTCACAGGAACATGCAAATTTCCTGCAACATGGGCTGGAAATTGCTTCTGTTGCATTTCCAAAAGGCATCGGAGGATTTCAGCATCAGTCACTGTGTCACGCAGGCCATAAAACAAATTTTAACAGACAATAGTGGAAAAAATCCTGAACCAAGAACTAGCATGACAAACATACAGAGAAACTCAGTCTTCCCTTTGAAAACACTATTGTTTATTGCTGCCAAGGTCAATGAAGCTATAAGCAAACTGCTTTAGCAAACCCCACAAATTTACAAATGCCAATACTGTGCATTGTTCGTTCTGAAGATACTCGAAGAACGGTTAAAATCAGAAGTAGGCAGGCCTCAAATACAGCAGCTGAAGAAAAACTCAGTGGGCTTGAGTGGCATCAAGGCCAACCTGCTGCTTTTCCAACAGATTCCCTTTCCTTTTGAATCTTGGGAGGGAGGGACAAACATGTCAATTTTCAGAGAACATAGTGAAGAAAGTATGAATTTCTGGCCTCAAAGGCTAGGGACTATTTGCTACTCCCTCAAGGGGACCAGAATTTTATCCAGTGTCTTAAACGATCCCAGATGCCTACCTCAAAATCCTTCAGAGCAAGGAAAGAAGTCCAACATCTGTCCTGGGTTTCTCAGGGTCCAGTTAAATCCAAGTATTGCCAGATTGGAAGAAGCTCCCTGGGAGAGCCCAGGTCTGGTTTAGGATCATAACAAATTGAAACCCTTCTGCCCAACCATCGTTATGGGCATGTCATGCAGCTCTAATAACAATTAAACTATTACTTTGTGTGAAAGTCAAGGCTTTTGTATCTCAGCAAAAACTAAAGAGGGGAGCATAAACAACCAGCAAGACTGAGAAACAGTGACGCTTTTCTATTACTTCTGTACTTGCCAATATTTTGGACAAATATTAATCCCAACTGTTAATAGTCATATAAACTAACTCACATCCAACATGCTTCACATGGTGTAAGTGTTTTATTCTCATTCACTGAGGGAGAAATCAAAGTCTAATCAGTAGGAGCCAAAGGCACGTTTGTCACTGAAAATCACCGTGACTGCTGTGTGCTTCCTTTTCTTCACCAGTAGGCATAATTTTGACTCTTGGTTACAAGTTTGATTTTTTTTTTTTTAATTTACACTTTCTGCCTTTTTAATTTAAATTAAGTGGCATTTGTAGTCTGGCCTTAAACGACTTACACAGGGCAATACAGAGAATATAAGGCAAAAATGAGAGCAGAACCTCTATTTCCTTACTTACAGTCATGAGCTTTAACCACTCTTCAGTGCTGCCTGCCTTACTGAAATAGTAAAGTATAAATGCGGGCAGTTCCAGTTTTCAGATTATATGATCCCAGCATTCCTCTTTTGTTGTTGCTCATTCATCCTTTTTATGTAACTGTTGCCTTAGCCGTGAAAACCGTAAAGGTCAACTTGACACTTAACTGTATCATTGGGAAGAGTTACCAAAATTGTGGACAAAGCATAGAAGGTTGCCACCCATTTTCTTGATTTTTGGGAGATGGTATGTTGGTAACATTTTTCTAAACACAACTGCTCCAGTGAACTGCACTCAAAACACTTCTGCAATTGAATTTACTGCCTAAGATTGTGGGGGCAATAGGGGGGAAGCTGTAAATAAATGGCACGGTCTTGCTAATGACTGTATATAGGGCAGAAGTAAGGTCAGATAGCAGTGCTGTTGTTTTCAATAAATTCAGTGGATCCAATTTTTATCTCACATTGCTATGATTTCAGTGATATTACTTCATCAACTTTTATCCTAATATAATCCAAAGTATCCCAATTGTACACTGTTTCTCCCAGCCGAAAATTTCTTGTGAGTATAATAAGACTCCAGTGAATTTATCAGCATTACTACAAAAAGCACAAAACCCTAAAATATTAGACCCACCAAGAACACAGCAAGTGCAATACCTATGTTGTCTGTACCGAACTGTGCTGGTAGCGTTGTACTGGGGAAAGGGGCAACCCAAAGGCTGCCCTAGGCCAGAAGTTTTATGAGGATCTGTGCTTCACCTATGCTGGGAACACCTTTCCCATCAAAAGCCCACTTTTACTGTAACTAAATGCTTCAAGAAGGCAATAATTTTGTCAAAATTTCATTGTATGGGAAAAGCAAAAATTCTGAGAACATCTGGTGTCTTGTTTCAGTATTTTCCCTTCAAAACAATTTTACTGTGACATGTAGCATAGTGCCTATAAATATGGTGTATACCATACTGTACTGCAATCGATTTGAAATTAAAAGACATTTCCATCTATCCATAATGCCTTTATCTTCTGAATGCTCCAATTTCACTCCAAATAACAAACTAAACTTCACAAAACCAGTGAAAGACATCTCTCCTCCAGCATTCCTCATGGAATTTCCTGGGTTTTTCCACTTCTCTTGGGAGCAAGGTGGGTGCAGCCCTGCAAGGAGATCGTGGCAGGAGGGCTGCTTTGGGGCTCGCTCTCCATGAAGAGATTTGCAGCTCAGGCTAGAGCTCACGTCACCTCGCTTTCCCCACGCTCGCTCCTGAGCTGGCATGCTGGCGTCTTGCTGGGCTGCGCTCATCAGGCAGAGCTGAGGAGGAGGTGAAAAGCAGCATGTGGAAATGCAGCGGGAAGCCGAAGCGGGCCGTGCTGATTGCAGCAGGAGAGCTTGCGACGGCCGCAGCGTTGTGATGGCACAGCGGGCAGTTCCCACAGCAACCCGCCGCTCCCCGGCTCCTCTGCACAGGCAGCGCTGAGCTGGCAGAGCCTTGCTCTGAGCATGTCAGAAAATTTTGAAAGAAAGGTTACAAACTTCAAACAGACAGAGATTATGCTCCAGCCGGGTTGCAGCTAGGCATAATTTAGCCAACCTCCGCCTCCCCCCCCAAAAAAACCCACGACCACTGAGCTGAGCCATCCCTTTTGCTGCACTCAGACTGCATAGATCTGCAATTAAACCCCAGGTTACGCAGCAATTCTCCTGCCAGTCCCAGCAGATGCATGGGAGCTCCATTGCTATCCTTGTCCCCACTGATGTTTTCATGAGTTTCAAAAGGGAGGTTATATCTGAGTGAGAGTTGGTCATCACACCACAAAAAAGGAGATTAATTTGAAATAAATTTTGTTATGTTTGCATTTCAGAATAAATGTAAATTTGCACCAGAACAACAAGTGATGTGAAATGAGACTTAGAAATGTGTTGGTACAAGCTTGCACAAGAGGCAGTCACAGATGATTGATACAATGACTGATATTATAATTTAGCCTTTTGTGCAGCTTAAATGAGCACTCAATTCTGTACCCTTTAATCACAAAGTGGCATTTCACCTCATGAGTAGCCAGCTGTAGTTCAATAAAAGACAGACTGCCCAACAGGAATAGGCAATGTAGGCCGAAGCCTCCAAAAAACCCCAGATCAAAAACATTATTTCAAAAATGAAATATTAATATGGGCAAGGCTTCCAACTAAATGTTTCCTTTGGTATTTGCTCAAGTGAATGTTATACCTCTAGTGGCAGTAGAAGTGAATTACCTAGCATAATGACTATGGAAAATTCAGACTACAGTTAAGTAGTTTCTACATCTTAGATATAGGTATGTACGTACAAAAATGTGCATCATTTTTGAAAAATGAAATCTTAAATCCCCATGTTGGTAATTCACACTGCTCGGAGCCTGAAAGTCAAGCAAGAGACATGAGCAGGCCTTTCCAAGTTAAAGACTGTAATTTGTCCAAATAAAATGACAGCACGCAGGCTCACACCCAGTATTTGGATGCACCCATGGCTTCTGCTGAAGTTACCAGATAGGTCCATTACCTCCCCTCAAAGGACAGTTATAAAAGCACTGATGTACAACTCGCCCCTGCAGGCACATGGGAAGGCAAACTGCACGCTGCAGCTGTGTGAGGAGACATGCTGCTCTGGAGGGGAAGGCATACAGCAAGACTGGTTTAGGCTGCGACAGTGCCAGGAGTCTGTCTGTGGACACGTGTCTCCTCCCAAATCCAGCTGTGTTGACAGCAGAGTCCTCCCCCAGTCTGCCCAGAGGCTGGTGAGCATTGCCCTGCAATAGGTTACCACCCCTCTGATCTGGATATACTTGTTTGAACACTCCCTTCAGTGAAAATCAGCTAGGCCAGCAAACTCATTACTTAAAATGTTGGGCCATGGTTGCACAGCCAATTTTTCTTCCCTGCAAAGCAAGCTCCAGCTATTCCTACATCCCTAATCTTTGGCTATGCTTTGGCTCTGCATCCCCCACCCCATTGGTCTATGTGCTATTTTGCCTATTTTTATAAACCTAAGTTGTTGAGGTTTTTTAAGTTGGATTCCCCCCACGCCCCTGATTCACTTAACTAAATGTTACAGTCTGTGCCAACACAATAGAGGAAATGGCATGGGGTTGGAAAAATGGCCAGGAGGCCCCTACATCAAATTTGTCTTCAGGATAAATGCTTGTGAAACCATGGCCTGATACTCCCTACTCCCCCTCTGAATTTGGCCTTTGGTGAACTACATGACTGGAGTTATTTTACAGTCATCTCATCAATGATCTGAATCTCTTGTTAGTGTCACGCTCTCCAGGAGCTCCACAATCAAAGTTTTTTCTGGCCTGGGCTTTCGTGTAAGTAATTCAGCATGTGGCTGTTGATGAGTTGTACCCTCCCATACACAGTTCAGAATATGCCCAAGGCAGGTTGCTTCCAATGCCTTGAGTCAAAGGGGTCACCATTATACCAGATGGAGAAATGAACTCTCACCACTGCGTGCAAATCAAGTACAGGTAGGATCTATGCTGACGGTGTCCTCTTCAAGGCACTGCATGAAGATTATCTGCGCTGGAAACTTCTCACTCGTTGGTGGCAGCAAAGCCCAAATCCAGGAGCTTTTTGAACCTCCAGGTCAGAGATCAACGCCGGCCTGCGCGCCTCCCAGATCTCTCTTTTCTGCAGTGTGTTTGCAATGCACCAAAGGCTGCACGAACTATGCACAAGACCATCTGCTTAGCAGCAACAACAGTTTCTTGTTCTCCACTTCTAGCCTTTTTTAAATCCCTTGTCTCTGTCCTGCTGACCATAATAAGGAACGAGTTCAGCAGGAAGGACGAGTGGTTTCCAGAGTAATTCCCAGCAGAACTCCATGAGGGAGCCTGGAGCACACCTTGGCGCCATGCTCAAGAAACAGAGCATGCAATGTGGAGAGCCCTTCAGAGAGGGGCCAGGATCAGAAAGAGAAGGACAAACGGTACTTGTGGTCAGCTTTTAAAGACAAATCTAAATATCAGGGTAGGCATTTGCTAACACGATAGCAGAGTCGTCAGTGAGGCTGCCCTGCCTGTCCTCTGTGCAGCTGCACAAAGACTTAATAAGTTGCACACGTAGAACGCTTGAGCAGCGGAGGTGCAAAATGGATTGTATCAAGTGAAGCTTTTAATAAGATTTTGATAACAATGGTTTTTATGTTAATCTCTAAAGAGTTTGCTTTTGTAACATTTAACTGATAAGCATATAATCTAGTTTTAATTTAATCTCTGCAGGTGTTTCCCAATGGTAAATGTTAAATTTTTATTGCTTCCTTAGGCAGTCATAATAGGGGAAATGTCTGTAAGGCTCCTACCGTCCATTCGTATGCAGATAGCATCATATTTTATAATAGCTGTAAATCTGACAGGATAGCCTCTTACTTTTGAGATGACATTATAAATATGTGTCAACACTGAAGTAAACATCTTTGGAAGGAAAATGAAATAGAGATTTTATTAGAGGTCTAATGAAACAACCATAACTGCTTATTTATAAGAGATGTATGCGCACATCCTTGAAAGAAGCAGAGCCCATGCTGGGTTTGCAGCTTTCCAATGAGCAGGACAATGGAGATTCTCAGCAGGGTCCTAAAGACAACGCAGAAATAGATCCTACACTTCATAAAGATGATGACTGTCTATAAAACTCTAAATGTTTGCTCTTTCTGAGGTTTCTAAGTGATTATAAATACCATGGTATCTAAGACTCAATTATGGCTTCTTTCATACAGCTTCATGGAGCAAAGCAGATGTCAGGAGCTCCCGCATGAAGACACCAAGTACAAGGAAGGGAACCCTGACACCTGCCTGAAGTGTAATACAAGCATACTTTGGGCAACATTCACTCAGTACAAGACCTGAGAGGGACTTGAATGATCGCTTAGATTTTACACTGGCCTTGTTCTCAAGAAAGAGCATGCATGAAACCTGCCTTTGTTTACATTTAGTATTTTAAAGACAGCTACGGTTTAGGCTGTATTTTACCAAAATAATTTTATCTGTTCTGCAGCAAATACGGCTCTCTGGCATGCTGTGCTCACCGTGTCCACTGGCACATCCCAGGGACCCATTAGCAAGGGCAGAGAGCTGAGCTAAAGGACTTCTAAGGTGGAGCTGGCTTGCCTCCAGACAGTGTGGAGCATGGGCAGAGAGAGCTTCGAGCTGTCTTGTACTCTCCTGTATAGGCATGCCCTGAAAGGGATTACACTTTAACAGAGGTCTAGATATTTCCTCAACGGTGCTTAGATATGTGGCTCCCAAGGTCCACATTATTAGTCATAAAAACAAACAGTCTAACCTCTGACACAAAAAAATACATGCTAGTACGTTTAAGTCCCTAGTGACATGAAATGGGAATACAGCATGCTGCCACTGGGGGGTGGAAATTTGAAAAGCTGCCACATAAGCAAGTTAAAAAAAAAAAAAAAAACAACTTTTACTGGTGAATTAAAGTTACAAGAACAGCTTGGACAGTTTAGGTTGAGCAATTCTTGCTTCTGTTATAAGTCAGAAGATGTATGCTGCTTCAAGGTGGTAGCTTGAATGCAATATTTTGTTTCTTTTGATAGTCTTTTAAAATGAAAAAAAAGATCTTTTATGAAGACTTCTTTATAAATTGGTATTAATTAGAAAGAAAACTCAAATCATTTTCTACAGAAAGACAAGACAAAACCAACACAACACGGGCATGAATGGAAATGCAGATACGTCACTCCATTTCCTGAGTTCCTTCAAAGTCAAAGAGGATCTGCCATGTTGTGCCATGGAGAAAGCAACTGTCAAGAAAAACAAAATGTCACATTAAGAGTATTCACTATTAAGAATTAAATGCATTAAGAGCTAAAGGTAAGACTCAGATATATAAAATGTTTAGCTCTCTCCTGTCTGCACACTAGTTCTTTTCCTATCAGAGTTTGTAAAAACACAATTTATTTTGTGTAACTGCTTCAGACTGACGATTCATTAAAGGAGGCCCCCTCATAAAGTGTTTGCAGTCAGCCTCTCCAACTGCACCATTATAAGGTATGTGCCAAAGTTACAGGCATACTGGGCTAGCGGTGAACACAGAACCTGAGTGCCATGCCCTCTGTATCTAAATACTACACAATGTCCTCATGCCATGGCAGATAAAGTGGAATTTTTTGCTGATCAAGTGTGAAAATTACAGGAATCAGGCACAATGCGGTGCTTCCCACAACTTAAGAAAATCTTCTCCATGACAAACGAGTTGAGAATCTCCCATGTAAAGTATTTAAACAGATGGATAATCACCACAGCAACCAAAACCACGACAAAGTCATTCAGGAGCATTCCGTACCTGCAGACTCCAGTCTCAGGTTTCGTGCTGCAAGGAGGCAATGTTTTATGTAGCAGAAGACTAGCCAATACGTTTAGGTAACTCGCAGTGGTTTCCAAGGTAGGTAAAAAATCAGAGAACCAAACATTAGCTACAGGCACAGAATTTTTTTACACCTCAGATCACACTTAAAGTCACCTGACAAACTTGTCGCAGATTCTCTACTGCATCTTATGTCTCTACTCCTTTGCATCTGTATTTCTGACTACTTCTTCATCCACATTTTTTCCTCTCATCTTTTCCCTGCTCTACCAGCATCGTAACAAGGACTGCAAACTCAATCTGCCTCTGATCCCAGAAGTAATTAATTATAATTTGGGCAAAATAAAGTAGCCCGAGAAGGAGAAAGCGAAAGTAGCAATAACCTAATGATAAAGGAGAGAACATCCCACAGATCAGAGATAATTCTAGTTACTGCCACACATGGCAGTAGTCTCCATCTCCCACATCGCAGATGAGCAGTCTACTCACAGCACATGGCATGTGGGCACACTTGTATACATCCTCTCAATAATTTTTTCATCCACCTAAAGCACTGAGCCTTGCTGGCAAGGCAGTGAGAAGAGCAGTAGGACTGTGCCGAGCCAGGCTCTGTGCATGCCCCAAACCAAAAAGCTCAGCACTGGTGAGTTCATCAAGGAGCTCTATAATATTTTTTGCATATGTCAGTGCTGGTTAAATAGTGATGGCACATACGTACCTTTAATAATGTCTGGGATGGGGCATAAGCTCTCTCAAAGGCACATTATTGCACAATTGTCAAGTGACGTGGGGTTTCTACTCTCTGAAGCATCAGGCACTAGCCCCAAGGACAGAAGAACGCTCCTACTCGTATGTATACAAGTTTTCACCTTTAATTGGAGTTAACACAGGGCTTTTAAAATAACAAAATAACCTAGAAACAAGCTGCAGCGATACGATGGGTGGAAGAGGAAGGAGACCAGCACGATTTCTGATTTTCAACAGGTGGCCGGTGGATGCAAATGTTATTAAACATGTGATACAAAAACCAAAGCTGAATCCTGGGAAACTTACAAAGGGACACCTAAAACCTGCTTGTAGAGATCCTGAACTTTCTTTGTAAATGAGCTGGATGAAGTGCAAAACATCAGCTTGGCTAATTAATGTGCTTCTAAGTCTAGCCATTTTAAATTATGTTTTTTTCTAATTTGATAATTGTTTATAATTAATTTGAATATCTCTGAAGCATGTTTATGTCTGCTGCTTCTCCTGAGACAGGTTTCCAAAATCAGAAACGCCCTACATTTCATTAATACTCAGTAAAAACACTCTTCATGATACTCTGAATGTATCCTGAGGGCTGAAGTCTGATAGTCTGTTTAAAAACCAGAATTCCAGTTTATTTTTAAACATGTTAAACTCTATGAGCTGATTGACACTTGTCAAGAAACAAAAAAAATTTTACCAGCTTTCACTGCATACATTTTCAGAAATTCTGACAAGATTGTAATTTCTATACATAGCTTAACTGTAATATTATGTAATTTGTGGCTGTAAGACCAAAACTGTTAATGAACTACTAGCAACTATGAGACCTGCAGAAGGAAGTATTTGGAAAAAGATGAGTGCTAACACATGCATCTTGGCTAAGTTACAAAATGAAGGATTTTTTTTTTTTTAAATGTCTTCCATGATTGTAAATAGACAAAAATATTACTTCCTATCCTGGATTGTTTCATGGTGTTATTGTGAAATACTAATGGCTGCTGTGTTTATTTCACCATAGAAGTGTGTTCATTTCACTGGTGGGTAAAGTCTGGTACTGGAAAAAAGATTTTGCAATCCTGCTGACTGGGTGGCTTAATATAAATTTTAATTATTCACCTGACTTGCAACAAAAATATTTTGCTGCATTAATAACCTTAAAGTTGTGAATGATCTTAGGTGGCGATTATGCTGCTGCTTTTTTTTTTTCATTATACAGGCATTTAGAAGCCCAAGTCAGGGAAAAAAAAAAGCCAAAGATGATAGCGGATATTGCATAAAATGAGTTAAAAGTCCACAAATAGTTTAACTTAATAAAAACACATTGAGTAAATAAGAGGAATCTAGAACAAAGGCAAGAGAAACAGTTTACAGAGGCCACATGCACCATTTAAGCTGTGCTACTGTACGATTAGAGGATCATGAATGTGCGTTCTACTTGTTACCAGCTTTATTCTGCATTCAGACCAGGCGAGACACGCTGATCCTGCCTGCCGGAGGACTTGTAAGTAATCGGCAAGACCGCTCCGAGCTGGAGCTCCAGAACCACATCCTTAGGGAACCTGAAGCCGGCTGTGGGAACCTGCGTGCCGGGAAATACAGCGGCCCGAAGGTCAACGGCCGCGAGAGCCATGAGCGGCCAGCAACCCTTTCGGAAAGGGGTCACGGCTCAGAAGCCATTAGATGAGGTAAAATATTCGTAGAAAAGCCAGCTCCCCGTACGAGAGGAGAGCCGGGCCGGCTGCAAAACCCCCCGCTTCCCGCCACCGGGCCTCCCCTCGCTCTGCTGCCCGGGAAGCGCAGGCCGGCGGTGCTCCTCACCCCCTCCCACGGCGCCAGGATCCCCCGGAAGGG
>WAAD01025309.1:0-17815 GCA_013389945.1 Fregata magnificens | reverse complement strand
TCAGGCTGCTGCGCGCTGTCGGTGGGGAAGAGGCGCGGGACGGTGCCGGTGCGAAGGTGCGGGCTGCGGGACGGTCGCGGGCTGAGGGGGGAGGCCGTTAGGGCGCAGATGCCTTTATCTCTGCTGCTCGTTGTTGGAGAACAAAGAGGATCAATTAAGCGTGTGCAGTTACTGCTGTTTCTCTGCCTTCGGTAGGTGCGCTTTGAGAGTCGAATTGGAACGCCTTTCTTCCCCTGGTTCTCCGAGGAAAGAGTGTTTTCCTCAGTTGATCTGTGGCATCCTGGCATTTGAGCTGAGTGTTTGAACCTGGTCTGAGATGGGGGAAAAAGGCCACGTAGCGCTGATGAGCGCAATACACGTTTAAAAACAACCTGAAAGTGAGAAAATAGAGGCTAAAGCTAGATGTGCCCTTGAAAGTCTTCCATAGGATTCTTCTGAGCCGTATGGTAGAATGGATCAGAAGCCACGCACTGCTTTTATTTCATTTCGCCCTGCTTCTGCGTGTCTCTTACTTGCATTTGAATGTTTTTTTTTTTTGTTACTGTCACCTTTTCAACATTTGAAAAAGTAAAGGAAAAAAATAATGTGGTCCTAATAAATTTTGCGGTCGGTATCAGCGTGATTTATGCATGTTGTAGTCATCCGTGCTAATAGGTAGTGCTCTGAGACTAGTTCATTTTACAGCATCCTGGAGATGGTTACTAATTATATTTCTCATCACCCTGTAAAGAGGTAAACAGTAGCATGTTTTGGCCCAGGCTTTGCAAAGTATCAGAGTAGTTCTGCCAGTTTAAATGTGACTATCTGCCTGCTTAAATACTTTGCAGAATATGTGCCTTCATAGATTAGCAAATTGAGGTGAGGTTAACCAACTTGCTCAAGGTCATGGAGTGTCAGTGACAGAGTTAGCAATAATGGAATCCAGCCATCCTGGCTGCTGGGTCTGTGCTCTAATCATCGGATGACTCTCCCAAATAATTGCAGGTAGTTTAAACATTGGTTTGCGTAAGTGCGTGTTAAGGCCTTCAAAAACTTTTGGAGAAAATAAATGTTAATACGTCTGCTTCAGTCGGATCTTGTGCTGTATTTGCGTGTAGCTTAAAATAATTGCACTGCTTGACACAGGAGGGAATTTTGAAGAAGACTTTGTGGCTTATTTTGTAAATATGCACTCAAAAGGCATCAATTTTATTGAGCATATAGTGTAGAAAGGCTTATTGTGTAGATTTAGAGGATAGATCATGAGATATAACAAAAATAGATTACACTGTAATTAGACAATTTTTAAAAGGAGAATGTGGAGTCTATGACTGTAAAGAGGTTATCTTCTGAATAAAGTGTTTACCAGATGACGTTCTGTAGAGTTATTTGCAGTTGTTAGGAAAAAAAACCCAACCAACAAATGCACTTGGAAGCCATGGTGATGAGGCTGTTGGAAGTTAAAATGGGAACAAAAAACTTCCTCACTTGATTTGTTTTTTCAGCAGATACTTGTTAAGTAAAAACAAATCACAATCAGCATTATTTCCGACCTTAGAGAGAAGTTACGATTCACTTTGTGTTTTTCTCTGTCGAGTTAAATTTATGAAGAAAGGGATTTCAAAGGAAATGCTGGCAGATCTGTGCTATTGTGACACCAGCAGTATATATTTAGTAACTTCGGGGGGGAAAGATCCTTATTGTGCTAAAAAAAATACCAGTGACAATTGCTTGTCTGGACTTCAAAGAGCATTGGAAAGCAAGCCGGCATTGTTCAGGTGTTACCCTTTGGCCTGTGTCCTGTAATGAGCATTACATTTGACAGATTCCTGCACCTGCGGGGAGTTTCATTGGCGGTACTAGGAGAAGCCCATCTGCACAGTGTAGGTCACAGACTTGAGACCACAGATCTTGGTTTTGTACAGATTTGTTTGTGCTTACCTTCATGTTCTGCAAGTAATGATGGTGACTATTGACTGTATAAAATTTAACGATCGTGGTAAGAACCTGCTGTGCTGCAGTGCACAGTGCAGAAGAGCGGCAGCCAGGTTTCTTTTCAGTGAACTGGCTGGGGTGCCGAAGGCAGCCAGCTGCGTAGCCTTATCCTGAACATTTACAGGAGTGCTGCTTCAGGGTTAATCTCTGCAGAGAAGTTCTGATGATGCAGACTTTCTCTGTAAAAGTCTTTACAGTTTCTTGTTGATGGGTGCTATATGAAAGGTATGCTGTTATTAATGCTAAACCATCAAACCTCCCCAGCGTACGCATAATGCGGTCTTTGGGAAAAATACTTTTATTGATACTACTTGGTGAGATATCCCAGCAAGGTGACTTCTAAGCCAAAATTATTGTCTCAAAAAGGATGCTGGTTGCTTGTTTAGAAACCCAGAAATTTATATCCTGAACGACACTGCTGTGTCAGCAAATGTTTATACTGTGAGCCTGGGTTTGCCAGATTCACTTTTGCCAGTTTGAGCCTTAACTTCTTATCCAGCCAAGTTAAATAAGAAAAGGAAGCAATAACGGGGTGTACCTTTTTAAGATTAGTGGCTTTCCACCTGCAAGTTGTGGAATCCTGGGAGGTTTGTGCACTGTGTTTTCAATGGATGCATACGAAAAATGAGCCTGTTAATAGGCTTAATGATCCATACCTCAACTGATGTTGTGATTTGTGGGTTTTTTGGACACCTAAACACTTGCCGCTTGCCGAGCTGAAGAAACTGGAGTTGTGGTGTGATCCCAGGAATCAGAATGAAACCTGTGCAGTGTTTAAATAAAAAACTAAAGCAGCAAAAGAATATTAATTATTATAAATAATATTTTAAAAATTGTATTAAGTGTAGTCTCTTAAAAATATCTAGCAGTAGTTTGCTATTGGTTGTACGGCATTTTAAAACATTTATTAGGAAAAACCCCAATTTGTTAATTTCAAAGATTGCCTATATTTCTGTTACACGTAATGTATGCGGTATAGATATGTATGAGAACCAAAGATTCTCACATATGTTTACTGCATGCTGCATGGAGCTAACTTTTGTTAACAACAACAAAAAAAAATTCTTGATCTTCTGCCTATGAGAAGTTTCAGAGTAAGTTATTTTGTATTCCTACGAGCTGGCAGTTTTTCCACATTGGCTCTTCATGTAGTCTTAATGTATGGAACAATGAATCTCACTTTGCAATAGTCCATTTGCCATAGTACATAAAGTTGTTCAAGAATGCTTATAGTTGCTGTGCAAAGTGATTCCAGAGCTTGTTAATCCTTCTGAAACAAAAGGGATTCACCAAAATTTTAAGAAGCACTTGGAACCCAAATTACCACTTAGAGAGCTATTTCTTTTTCTAGACCTTTCTTAATAAGGTAGCAGAACATCAACTTGGAACACTATCATTGGGGATTTGTTTTCAGAATATTATTAGTAGCATTTCAGTGAAGTGGAAACAAACCTGTGCTCTGAAAAGAAACTGGATCTTGGGGAAGGACAGTCCAGTAAGAACCATGAATTTAAATTTTACAGGGATGATCTACTATTTTAAAAAATAAATTTAAAAGCTTAGTTTGTGAATAAGAATCAGAACCTGTAAATCTGAAGATATGACAGACGTACTCTAGTAAACACCTAAACTTGCATCATGTTTCAAGTATGAAACATGTATCTGGTGCTTGGAAATGTGAACATCGTGATGTTTAGAGTGCAAAAATAAGCATTTGGTTTTGATTGTTCATAATGCTAGGGCTATTTGCTGCTAGAAAGTTCAGAAACTAAATTCCTTAAGGTGCAACCAAATCAGTTTATTAGACTGGAGAACAGCTGAAACGGACGTTGTTTTATAAAGCTTCATTGGAAGTGGAAATTACAGCTAATGAGTCCGTAGGAACTTTTTGTTCTTTTAGTGTTTTCTACTACAGAATAAAGTTAAGCCTCAAAGGACACCTTCAGTTTCATAATTAACCTGTAGGAGCTACAGTAAAATATGACGTTCTTGGGGGGCAAATATACGTAGCTGTTTCTCTTTGTTCTGTCTGTAGTGTGTAAAGTCAATGGTATGTGTGCTGAGGAGTCTGGCCTTAATTTTATTTTATGAAATACGTTTGGGATTGTTGCTTGATTGGGTCATGGGTTCTGGTTTTAGTTCTGGAATGTCACTCAAAATAAAACAAAACTGTGGGGGTGGCAGAGGGAGAATTACGATGCTTATACTTTGGTTAGAGGCAGTGGTGGTAGAAAACCTGTCTTATTTTTTAATCAAATAGTAAATCCCAAATTCATCCCAGTTATTTTTCAATTTGTTGCCTGTAACTACCATGCAATTGTAACACGAGTTTAGTTTAAACAAGGCATGAAGGTGTTCCCCATTCTTTTGCTCTGAATCTCTGGGATTTGACATACCTCAGTGCCTAGGTGAGCAGATACCTAAGTTGTTATACCTCATCCGGGAAGGTCACCACTGCAGAGAGATTCCTGCCTGAATGGTGACTACTGCTGCCTTACGTCTTCCTGTTTCCTCATTTCTGCTCTGTTTTTTCTCAAGTGTTAGTGTTCTGAGGCAAGGATGGGGTATCTTTTTGTTGTTGTTTGGTTTGTGTTGCAAAGACCCGGCATAAGCAGCCCTTGTCGTGGACTGGCACCCCAAAATGCTGCCAGGATACGCTGAGGAAGTGCTTATCCATTTATTGTAAAGCAGTTTGTTGAATAGATGGAATCCAATGTAAATATTTTTTCTATTTCTGTATTTTTGAAGGAACTTAAGTAAAGGTAGATTCATAACCAAGCATCAGGTTCTATATTTTTACACCTTTGTTGACTGCCTCAGTTTAGTATAGACTTATGGAAGTAATCTTCTTGCCTTTTCTCTTTTTTTTCCCCTTTTTTTCCTTCAGAATTGCCAAAATGCTTTGGAATTCTTAAACGATTCAAAAACTGAAGTCTCTGAGGATACAAAATCATAAGAACACAAGAAGCAGCAAGGAGGATTCAGTGCCAATGCAGCAACAAAAAAGACAGCCAGAGTTAGTGGAAGGAAATCTTCCTGTTTTTGTTTTTCCTACAGAACTTATATTTTATGCAGATGACCAGTCAACACACAAGCAGGTGTTGACTCTATATAACCCCTATGAGTTTGCCTTAAAATTCAAAGGTGGGTTTCTTAGGTTAAGTTTTATTTAAGGGTTAGTTGGTGATCTTGAACAGTCCAATTGTAATTCATGTAACAAATCATATTTGTGACAAAACCAAACTCGTGTCTTTACATGTATCTGTTGATGCAGTTGGTGAGGTATTAATTCATGATTTGTTACCACTACTATCCTTTTCATTGCAGTTCTTTGTACAACTCCAAATAAATATGCGGTGGTTGATGCTACTGGTGCAGTGAAGCCTCAGTGCTGTGTTGATATGTAAGTAAAAGTTGGTTGGTTGTTTTTTTTCCTAATGTATGACACTTGATTACCTTAATTTCTTTTATTATTTAACATGGAGTAAATGACAGCATGCATAGTATAAACTAAGTTGGACAAAGATATAATATTTTCCTAATCTCTTATATTCCTGTGGCCATCTGGTCTTTGCTATTCTTTCACTGTAGGGCAGAAATATTACAATATTGGAGATATTTCCTTCTTTCATTTTGTCTTTAAGCATAAATAAAATGCTAGTAAATGCATCCTGTAGTATAGTTTGTAAACCAGCAGTGAGAGTAATATGAGCCACCTGTGAATACTTTTTTGTTATTTCTAACAAGAAAAGCAAGACCCCCCAGGGTTGGGATTTCTTTGTGAAAAACATTTGTTTGCAGATGGACAAAATGAAAATATATGCAGTTCTACTGAGCACACTTTTGTGGGCCATATTTAATAAAGGTACTTTGGCCTACCTTTCACCCAGACCCCCTCTCATTCTCAGATCTGTCTGTCTCCCCCTTACTTGTTTCACCTGTCAGGTCCCAACCCAATAACAGAGAAAAGATGAAGGCAGGTTAAGTGACTACAATAATGTATAGGGTCTGTACGCTGCTATAATTCAAAGTAGAGTAGGTATATAAGCTAAAATAGCCCAATTTTTTTCATCTTCCATTTGCCACATCGTTTCTGTGCTGATGTACAGATACAGCTAAAGAAACTATGAAGTACCTAAAGAGCAGGCGGAGCTTTCTGACTAGAAATTTGCAAACTGTAAAGCACCTTCTGGAATCTCCGGCTAACAAATGGCCATATACAAAAACCCCTGCTACTGAGTGATCCGTCTTTTGTCAGATAAGTAATACTGTGCTTGGGGAATGGCTCTTTCCTGTAGACTGTTTTCCTTAGGTGTAATTTGGAAAATTCCAAGGACTCACCAAATAGAGAGGAAGTTTAAAACGTGGAACTAAAATTTTCAGTGGGCAGGGGCAACAATCCTAAAAATGAAACGAAACAGGTCAGAATATAGCAGTGTATCAGTGAGCTATTCCAGTCTTTAGCAGACATTTACACAAGCTTGATTACATTTGGTTCATCTTAAACAAGTGTCTTTTATTAAATAAAGGAAAATAAGACCATATGCATGTTTCCAAGGGAATTTTTTGTGCAGCAAAACCCCCATCCCATTCCAATGGTTGCTGTCTAAGGGCAGTGTTTACTGCTAGGATATGAGCAGTACTATGCAAGTATGGCCATTTGCCAGATAAACAGATATTCTACAGAGCTTCCAATTATGCAATGGTCTCTAAAAAGAAACAGGAGAATGTATCTGTTTATAAGGGTCTGCAGAAAACATCTCTTTGCCTGGCAGCAGATGCATGTTCTCATAGCACAGTGTTATGTAAAGATTCTGTTTAGGTTGGTAGTTAGTACCATGGTACTAAAAGTAGAAACAAAAACTTGAAGTGTTAAAGGAAGAAATAAGAGTTGAATCTGCTGTTCTGATATGCTGAGAGTTGTATGAATTAGGATTGTCGGGGCGGGGGAAGCCTTTTGTTTCAGTGAAGGCAGTTGCCCAGCCAACACTCAGCTTGCTGAAGGCCTGTCATAAGCACGCTCTTTTGCCTCTAAAGTGATGTAAAACTATGTACGTTCCTGCAGCCTTCTCTCTTGGGGGATGACTTAGTCTCTGTTTCCTTGTTGAATAGTCTGTTCAAACTAGATACCAGTTACAAGCACTGGCTATGTGTTAATGATTGTAGATATCTTGATGTGATACGGTTCCTTTAAGTGAAGACTGAAATGCAAAAACCTGTTTCTTGCAGCAGTTTAATGTATATATAATGACAAAGGTAGGTTTCTTGAAGCAATTTTAAGACTACTAGCCTGTATTACTAAGGGTAGAACTATTTTTTCCCCTCAGGAGATGGCAACCTTCTTGAAGCCAAATCACTTTATATGTCGGTATTTTTTCAGATTAGCTACTTTTATCTTAGAAATTTACAATAGCCTTTCACAAAAAAGTTTTCCACTTTGGAAAAATAATTAAAACCCATATTAACCCTAAGAGCTGATACGACTTTAAAACCTCAATGTTATAGCTTTTTAATGCTAGATACCTATTTTCATAATGAAGCATAAATGCAGAGAGGAGGCAGTTGAACAGAGAGCACTGCTCAGAGGTCTGTATTGCCTTTGATGAGTGTTGTTTTAAAACTGCCTTTTGCAGGTCCCAGGTACAATTTTTCCCATGAAATGCCATAAAACTAGAAGGAATGCAACAACTATCACCCTGTCTTACTGTTGAAGCCATCTTGGTCAACGTATTCAAAATAGTAGAGCAACAGAGTGGTTGCTGGACAGTGAGGCTTACCAAGAAAATAAATGACTCTCTAGCTATAATTCAGAGAGCGTAGACACACTGCGGTCTGAGCTGTGATTGCAGCCTGTGTAGCTACACCCAGCCTAGCTCTTGGTAGCTAGTGAAGTATTTGCAGCATCATGCATTTCAGTGCAGGCTATGAAACATGCTCCGGGTAGCTAGATTGATGAGCAAAGGTCTGACAGCACAGAGCTCTCCTATTGATATCCAGACTTACTCACTGGAAGACAGGTGAGAAATGTTTATGTAGATCCGTAGCTGCCATTTTTACTGCACTGCTACATGGAGTTGCCTCACAATGGTGGGCTTCTGATTTTGAAAATCCCTTTACATTTAGCTGACTCTTGAATGTAGAGGGAATGAGTTTTGCTTCTGAGAAACTGTAATTGTAAAGCTCTGAGCCTGGTTTCCTCAAAAAGCTAGACTTTTGCTATCATCTATCCAAGTGTTTGGCAGTCTTTCTTTTCTTCTTTCCTTCCCTGTCCACTCCAGTCCCCTCATACCTTTTAAAATCATTCGCCAGCATCAAACAACTTTGATAAAGGAGCAGGCATCTTTCAGATAATTGATGTTTCATGCAAATTGGCAGCCAGGCCTCAGATTGAGGCAAAGGTATGCTTGAGATAAATAATTAACTGCTCTTTTTGGCCAGCCAATTGGAGCAGATATATTTGAGAACCAGAGCGAACATAGGGAGAGGAGAGAGAAGGCAAGATCAAATCTTCAGGAACATTGAGTGATGGAGGAAGGAATGGGGATCTGTACTATTGCATTTTATCTGTGTATGGGGGAAAGAGGGGAAACATCGGGATGTAGGGCGTAATTCCGCAGGAGACATGGGTTTTATTAGTTCTTCTCTTTGAAAATGTTGTTTTCCTCTGCAGTGTGATTCGTCACAGAGATGTTCGGGCTTCTTACTATGGTGCGATAGATAAATTCCGTCTACAAGTGTCTGAGCAGAGCCAGAGGAAAGCATTAGGGAAAAAGGAGATTATTGCTACTCTACTTCCATCTGCAAAGGAACAACAACAACAAAAGGAAGAGGAGGAAAAACGAATAAAAGAACACCTGGCAGAAAGTGTCTTTTTTGAGCAGACTTTGTGTCAACCAGGTAGCTGAAATCTTTTACCCCTCCTGTCTTCTGAATCAGTTATGAATAGCTCAAGTGACTAGAAAGCCTAGACTAAAATAAATTTTAAAATAATTCTTTTTACTTACCTGTAAGACTGCTGTCTTCATCACTGGGGAATGATAGTGCCCTAGAACCCAAACTATGGCTATTCTGCTTATGCTGTCTTGATTAATCAAGACCCCTTGCTGCCCCAGGTTTGCACGTCATACCTTGGAGGGTACATCCTCTGTTTCTTTGGTGCAGAAGTTCTGTTACAGCCAAGGGGAATTTATCTCTAAAAGGATGGTAGTTATTTTTTCCCTTGGGCTCTTTCAGAACATATGCCCCTTCTGAGTTTGTTCCAAACCCTTAATCCTCCATTTCCTGATGAGCAGGAAATATTGCCAAAACATCTTCTAAAGTGCTCCTTGTTCTGCGCCATCTCATTTGTCTGTCTCACAAGTACAGAAAAGCACAGTTGCTAGCTGAAAACTCTGCACGTTTCATACGTGAGGAAGTGAATGAACAGCCTTGGGCAAAACCTGGACCAAACAGTTAAATTGAAGTGGTAGGGGGAGATATGAAAAGCATCAAGTTTTACCGGAACTGAATCTAAACTGATTCTTGACAGTCTATCTTCTTGTTACTTTTACTGATTTATACTGTAATATTCTTGTCACTGTCTTATTTTTCATGACAAGAACAAAAATCAATTCCAGAAAATAGATGAACGTGCTTGAGAGTGCTCCTTGTTAAAACTAAACTGTTTCACTATTTATACATAGCTTGTTGGCTGGTGAAACACCTTTTACAAAAAAAACCCTGAAGAGAGGTATTAGTAGGATACACGGTTAAAGCAAACCTACAATATCTCTGGGCTCAAAGAACAAAATGTTACTATGATAGTTGTTCTGGTACAGAGGGTTTGAACCATCCTGAACAATCTGATACTGGTCTTAATCCAAATGCTATTTCTCTGCTTAAAAACCTTGTTGACTACATTATTTTGCTTGCTCACAGAAAAACAGTAAACAAAGCAACTACAGTCTTTGCATATAGCCTGCAACCTAGAAATAGGAGATTTATGGAATTAAAATAGGACACATATTGCTAGTCACTGAGGATAGAAAAACTTGATAAAAACATTGGCTAATTTCCAGTGGGTCTTAAGAATTTGGTTAGAGGTATTCAACTAACATGTTAACAGCTCTTTTCAAAGGTTACACAGTGTGCTTTTGAGTAGATTCCAGCTGTTTAAACTGCAGTGCAATAAAGAGTATGAAGGACAGTTCATCTATAGTTTGCATTTCCTTATTCTGGTGATATTGGACTGTCAGAATGGTTCACACTCACAGTTTTTAAAGTAAGATTCAAATATTACTAATTTGTGGCACATAATCTGGTTCTGGCAGGTGCAGCCCTTGAATCCTCTAAAGAAAGGAGGAGAATGCATCTGGCCCAAGAACCTGTGCTCTTGCTGTAGCCAAGTTTTGTTCTGGAGGTGTAAGCAGAGTTACCTGCCTGTGCAGCTCCTTTAGGTTCTCTTTCCTAATTGATTACTAATCACTGAAGGAACATATCAAGGAATGGAGTCAGGATGCGTGGTGAAACCCCAAGCATTGCTGAAACATCCAGCTGTCATGAGTGTGTATATATAGCTACTGGGCCTGGCAGGCTCTGTTCCTCCAGAAGGGAGGGGTTTGGGAAGTCGTGTGAAAACAAGTTCCAGCATCGGAGCACGGAGCAGCCTTCTCCACTGCAAAATGCAGACGGTGTAGGAGGGTGGGTTGAAGAGTTGTTTTCTACCCTCTCCAAACTCCAAAGGGAAAAGAAAATATCAGGATATTGCAGCTCCAATGTACCACAAACGCTTTTTGCAGAATATTTAACATTTATATTGGGTAGATATTCCTTACAGTTGGTACCATCTTTTTTTTCAGAAAACAGAACTGCCTCGTCGGGACCTAGTTTACTAACAGTCTTCCTAGGAATAGTGTGTATCGCAGCACTAATGCTACCTACATTGGGGGAAATGGAATCCCTGGTGCCTCTCTACCTCCACTTAAGTGTGAATCAAAAGTTAGTAGCTGCTTATGTTTTAGGTAAGTATTTTGGATTTTGTAAATGTTTTCTTGCGACTTCTGTGGTTTGGGGAACTTCTCCTGTGTTTGCCAGTGGCTTCAGGAAACTTGATGGAGACAAAGCACCACATTACATTTTGTTTTGCATCTCCACTTGTATTTTAACTTGCAGCCGTAGTGATATCAGTGTAAATTAGTTACTGTAAGTATTTTAGACCGGGTTTTAGTCGATATTTATTATATACAGGCCCCTACACGTTAATTTCACCCTCATTTGGTGACTGGCCAACTGTAGTCATCTGCCAACAAAACTGAATGGAATGTGCTGTTTCTTATTCTTATATTGAAATAGTGTTACTCTATTGCAGACCCTAGATCTCTTCTGTTATTTTATTTTTCTCTCCAACCCAGATGAGCTGGTCTGAAAGGCTCCATTCACTACCTTGCTGATAAGCAGTGGAAATGTGTAGAAATAAGTTGTTATAAACCCTTCCTAAGAGGGTTTACATCTTCACGTACCATCCACAATTCTTCCTGATTTGTAACTTGCTCCTAAATTAGCAAGCATAGATAAGTTGCACATTTCATTTGTTATGACTATTTTTCTATAACTATTTCAGATTTGAAGAACAGTCACTCTAAACTCAATTCTCCTGTCCCACTGCCTGGCAGAAATGAGGATTTAAAGGAAACGAGCTAGGCAGCTTCAAACTGATAGCTAGAGGTGAGGTAGTGATGGGAAAAGATACAAGTTCTTGATGGTTAATGCACACAGTAGTTGACTGACTGACTCATGCAAGTCAGTCTGCTGAAATGGCTTGAAAACTCCCTTGTTGCTATCCAGAAGCCTATATCTTTGCCTGCGCCGATGGTGATGTATTTTCAGATCAGTACCTTGCAGTAATCCTTGCTTTATTTTTATCTATAGTTCTGAAAATTACTCCAGTGTCTGCTGGTGCCAGCTATAGGATTAAACCATTTGACTTCATACATTTGCAACAACTTACCTGTTTCTAGATTCACTATGAAGTTCTTACAGGCTTTGATTTCTTTGGTAGCAGCATTTTTAGCGTTCATGAAAAGAGTTGTCTTCTGTATGCAACTCTTGCTCATCTAGAGAGTTGATTGCCTGTGAGAAGATGAAACCACTTTCTTCCACAAGGAAGTTCAAGTGGATTGTGTAGCATTTGGTTGAAAAGGGAGGTTAATACCACACCAACTGGGCTGTACATTTGAGAAGTATTTGCTTTACAGAAAGAGTTAAACTCTTTATTGCCTGGAAGTCCCTATACAAGTGGTACAGGCTGTCCTGCAGCACCTTCCAGAAGCCCCTGTTACTACTCTGCAGTGATTTAGATAATCCAAGCTAAGGCCTACAGCAGTTCTGGTAGTACTGATTGTGTAAGCTAATACAAGCCTTAAGAAATAGCTGAACTATAATTCCTCTTTAATGGATAAATTGCTTATTTAATGGAAGGCAGCCTTACAACTCTGTTCTGTCATGCTTCTATCTTCAAAATCTTTATAAAGTAAATAAGTCAGTATGTAGTGGCAGGATAATAAAATAGTCTCAGAAATTTCTTTATCCGTGGTGAGGTCTGTAGGCTTTAGCTAAGCTCTCTGCAGTGAAAGGCTATTATATTAACATCATCTGAGCCTGCAAGAAAGTAAGATTGCCTAAGAACTGATAAATTACTATATTGATGTTATGTAAGTTTGGAATTCAAGGAGCCCTCATGTTTTTTCATCTGCCTCTTTACCTTGTGCAACGTAACTCGTGGCTAAGAACTTTCGGATTTATACTTCAGATTTGTGTCTGCACATAAAGTGAACTTTTCAGTGTGTCATGAGTAGGTTTATTAGCCCCACATTTCCTATGTCCATCTGTTTTTAATTGTTTTTAACCTCTATCAGAGTGGTTCTTTTTTTTTCCCCTCCCTCTTTAAAGGTGACAACAAAGAGTCTATAGAAAGCTCCCTATGCAGACTGACAAGGAAGCTTAACATCTTTGTCTAAAACTAGTCTTTGATCACTTATTCTGCACAGAGCAGAAACAAAAATGTCGTGGAGCCTTCAGCTAACCTGCTTTCCTGATGATTCAGCATTTGAATTACCCTGCCCATAACTAGTCCCCATGAAAACTGATGGCTTGTGTGCTAGTGTTACACTTACCTAAGTCAAAATCTCAATGTTAAGATTTTCCAGTAGTGAGATCGATAATTGTTTGGAGTATTTATAGCTTCTTTGAAGGTTAGTTACTAGATATACTGCACTTCAGTGTCCTTTTTACACAAATTTTGACTACATCAACATTCAGAGCAATACTTCCATGTAGTGTATAAATAAATTCATTCTGCATGTATTTATGCACTTTTACCTTATTTTTGTGGCCTGTGACTGGGTAAACTGTCTTATTTTAAATGTTTTATTCAGTGAAATTAAAGCATTTAGTTCTTAATTCTTCTCTTGCAGGTCTCATCACCATGGTTATTTTGAGAACATGAACAATGAGTTAATAGGATGTCAAACACCTTACTGTATATTCACATCATGAATGTGGACTGCCTTTTACTCCCATTTGGCTCATTAAGATGCTAGCAAACTGTTCAGTGATTTAAGATACCTTCAGAAGTGTAATATATTTTAACTATGTATAATAAATGAAAGACTCAAAGCACTTTTCGGTGCTTCTGTAACAGACAGCTATGAAATGTTCAGTGATACCTGTGAAAATAATTTGAAAAACTTTTATATTTACGCCTACTGTAAAAAAATCCTTATTAAAGCAACATTTGTTATTTTTAGTCTATGTTCACATCAGTGCGTGATCACTATAAAAGCAAACTGTCTTATGTAAAACGTTCATTTCGTTTGTGGTTGTACATGCTGAGGCTGGTGCATAACACTTCTGTATACATACCAGAAGGATGAGAGTCATGACTGATCATTGAAGAAAATGAGAAATTCCTTCAGTGAAACTATGAAATAAACCATGAATTTTAGGTGAAGAAGTAATTCTCAAATTCCTTACTTCATTACAAGTATATCGTTGAGTGCTCGTTTTCTTACCTGGGGAAATAATTTCTGCAATGGCCATTTTGTATCACAATTGTGGACAATAAAAACAAGTTCTGTAATCAGATCCTTTCATTTCTTAGGGATACATACACTATGTGAACTAAGTGGCATTAATGGAAGTTGAACTCATACTGCACACTAATAGAAAATTCAGCATTTTTTCTATTTTAGAGACGCAACTACAAAGGCATTACTCTGCACCTTCCCTTCCCCCCCCCACAGCCAAGAGAGGGGATTTCTTTTGTATCAGAAACTCCTGCTCAAATTCCAGTTTTATATTCTAGGTGAATATTTATCTTGTTTCATATAACAACTATTTCCCCTCATTTGACATTTCGTTGTCAAGATGTTAAGTTTAAAAATATTTCTACTGAAGGGCCACTATTACTGCATTTGATTCATACACACAAATCTTTATAAGAAGTCTATATAATATGCTCTGATGATCTATATAAAAAACATTTTGGATATTAAACTTACTTTCCCCCTGCATGTTATGGGTCACTTTTCTTTTTATGCATGGAAGTACAAAGAACCATGCAGTACAAAAGTACATGGAAGTACAAAAACCATGCAGAAATGAGTGTTGTTTAAAAAAAAAAAAGGAGAAAGTTTGAATTCAAGTTAATCACTGTACGTTTTTTCTTATATATAGTACAACTAAGTAAGTCTCTCTAGGGCAATAAAATGTTACGTTAGTTTGATTCTCAGAAAAACAGAGATTGTGTCATCTGTCAGCGTCAGATGATAAAGAAACAGTCAAACATTAACGTTTGTTAAAAAAAAAAAAAGTTACTAACTGGTTTGAAAACTCGGGGAGTTCCAGAGCCCGTGCTGCAGACACCATGCTTGCCTGCAGTTACAAAACACCAAGATCTTGTTTGGGTTGCAGTGTTTTCCTGCCACTGTAGAGCTGCATGTCTTTTACCTTCACTGTTGGTCTTTTGTACCTACACTGTTAATTCTGATTTTCATGAGGTGGTTTAACCTGCGTCTTCTTGAGGAAGGGCGAGGGAATTGAACAGAAGTTAGGGAGATAGATAGAACTGCCATGTGGTACGTTAGCCTGGCTGTTACATATTATGATACCTACATTTTTATGTGGGCCTGAGTAGCAAACTTAATGCAAAGAGAATATCTTAAAGGCCCAAGCTGATTAAAAAAACCCAAACCCCAAAAAACAACCTTCCCCCTGCCCCTCCATATCCTGGAGTTCCAGTCATGCTCCAGGATCATGTTTTGCCAGGCACTCGCAGCAGGACAGGAGAGAGAGAATCCCACATCGAGGAGCTGAGTCACTTTAACCAAGTCTTGACACCTTAGTCCTGCAGGACAGTGCACACACAAGACTTGGGAAGTGAGATTACAGGACAACAGCGACCCAGATGATTGCCAGCATTCATTTTCAAGGAATTTAAAGAGAAGTGATTGGTTTAGAAAAACACCTTGACCAAAGAAATCAGTAACAAAAAGTTATCAACAACTAAAAAGACTAGAACACTGCACCATTTCTTTTTCAAGGGCAAGTGAGGAGCAATACACAGATAAAAAAGATTAAATGCACAGTGTATCTCAGCAGATGCAGATAAAACTGGTGCTTGGGCAAAATAAGGGTGACAAATGTGAATTTTGACTTCTACTTCGGGGAGACTACAGCACACTGTATAATCACAGATTTATTCCAGTGCTGGAAAAACAAGACCTGAGGACAGTTTCAGTTCAGCACTGTGAGGGGGAATGTATCAACTCATGTTACAGCAGGGTCACAGGGAGACACTAGTAAAATTTTACCAGGTGGCTACACAAGTTTTATAAGATATTTTCTGATGCTTTTTTATATATATATATATATATATATATACACATATATATATATATGCATGCATGCACACACACACCTCTAGTACTTACTTAATAGGGTTATGGAAAACACTGAGCACCTTTGGAAATAAGACCTAAGACAGTGAATATGCCTCCTGTTAAAAACACCAGGAAAAACAGTTAAGTGTTCACGTCATTTCCCATTCCTGACTCTTAACACAAACAAAACAGTCATTTCCTTGAAATGGAAAAGTATTTTGAGCAGACAGTTAGGAGGGCTTTAAGATCATCCAGCAGAAACAATCATCTTGTTTACCCAGCACTTGCTACGGCACTGATATCTCAAATGAGCAATGCTGGCAGGCAGGAAATGAGAGCTCTACTGAGATCACTTCCATTAGCGTCACCCCTAGTAGCTATAGGCTTGGTACATGATCTCCTCTAGGTGTTTGCATTTGTCTGGATCAGAAAATGCTTAGACGTCCCTATTTTCTCTAAAGGAGTGAATCACAGAATGCTTAAAACTCCAATAGATCCAATATAACTGTTTCAGAGCTCCAGGGATAGATGGGGCTTTCAGATAATCAGTTCATTTCACCAGGGATCGCAGCTAATGGAGCCCCCCGAGACCGGAGAGTGGGTCGAGCAGCCTTGTATGGAAACCACCTGTAAACAGATCCAGTCCCTGCAAAGGGAAATGCTGAGCTACTGCTGCTGTTTCTCAAAACATGCCGCAGGAAGATAACCAAGGGTGCTGTCAGATGGTAACAGTCACTGCTCTTATTTCAACAGCTTAATGGTGGCATTTGCGGCAGCTCTGAGAGAAGCCCATGCACAGAACTGTGCCTTCAACAACGAAGCAGAGAAATCCTTCCTTGGAATCAACTAGCTAAGAATTGTCAAAGCCAATCGTACGTTATTTCATTTTATGTTCACATGTAGCAAGTATCTGATGATAACCAACAAGCCTAAACTGGAAAGAGGCCGCCAAATAGGTTTGGCAATAAATCACCCTATTTTAGTCCTCATTTGTCAATGTGTATTGAAGGTACCTGGGTTTCCTTGTAACAGCTTTCCTTCTAAATGCCAAGTTCCATCACCCCTTCCCTTTGTCACGAGTATGAATCTCATACTTAAGACTTGCGTGCATTGGCAATCCATCCCACTGGTAGGGCAAGACTACAGAAGGGAACTTGCCCGAGCCCGTAAACCAGATCCAGGAATACTTTGTTTACAGGAAAGAAAATTCTCAGGTGCCGAGTGATCTATGTTTCATAGGGCCTGTGGTGATCCAGGGCAACCTCAAGCTGTATTGGAAGTCTTAAAAAAAAAAAAATCCTCCTCTCTGCCAGGAGGAGTTTGAGTTCTTGGTCAGAGCAGCGCAGGTACTTCGCCATCTGACCTTGTATAAGACCCTCCTGGCTGAAAAAAGAAGTAAGGGAACAGACTGCAATACAAAGCCTGCAGGGCTGAGTAATCCTGGTTTTTGATCCTCCTGCCTAGCTGCGTGCAGAGATAGGGGCTGAGCGGCCATAGAAAAACAGGTTCTCTCCTACGTCCCTGTGAAACAGGGCACTCGCCTCCTCACAGTAGTGCTAGAGAAGGCACCATCTCTCATTAGAGCCTGAGGAGAGACATCTGAAGTTAATGGTGCTGGCGATGGAGTCCATCTTCCTTGTATACACAGCTTGCTGCCTGAGGAAATTAAATTAAGACTGAAACCGCTGAAGGAGAGTGAAGTATGCTGTTGCCAGCAGCATATCACTTGCTTCGTACTGCTCCACATAAGCTAGCGAAGATTGGGAAACCATTGCTACACAGTCTAGCAAGAGCCATTTAAAGATAACGAACATATTAATGAAAGGAATCTAGAGAACTGTGTATCCTCAAAAAATAAGTACTGGAGGTATGAACACAGGCAGGAGACACAGCGGATGAAGTGTTCTACAAGCGGCTGGCAGAAG
>WAAD01025295.1:1643-12862 GCA_013389945.1 Fregata magnificens | reverse complement strand
CCCACCAGCAAGTAGGCTGGGGGTGCACAAGAAGCCAGGAAGGGATNGCCGATGGGAAGTGGTGAATGAATTCCTTGTTTTGCTTTGCTTGCATGCGCAGCTTTTGCTTTACTTATTAAACTGCCTTTATCTCAACCCATGAGTTTTCTCAATTTTACCCTTCCGATTCTCTCCCCCATCCCGCCGAGGTGGAGTGAACGAGCGGCTGTGTGGTGCATAGTTGCTGGCTGGGGTTAAACCACAATATATGTGCTATTTAACTAATAAACCTGCATATTCTTGATCAATGATGAGACATAACTGACACATTCTAGCAATCTTCTTTTTCTGATAGTACTGTTAACTAGTGCAGTAGAAGAGTTTAGTTTTATTCAGTACTTTATGCAAGTCTCCCAAGTCTTTTTGATAGATGTAGCTGCAAGGTGTAAGTGGGACTAAAATTATTTAGACCCAATTACCTGTGCATTGGGAGCCACTTAATTTAAATTAGGAGATTCTGTTTCATCACATCCCTAATACACTGCAGGAATATTACACTAGCAAGATCAAAGACTGTTAGGAAGTTCGGTATGAAATAACCCAAATAATGAGCGGAGCTTGGAGTTTCTATGTTCTGTCCTTCAGTCTTGACTGAAATAAAATTGAGCCTCTCTTTCGGTAGTAGGAATGGATTCTCAGTCACTGGAGGAAAGAAAATACAAGAGGGGTTAAAATTTTTTTTGAAATGTTAAAAGCAAATGAGATAATGAAGTACATAAAGCAGAATCAATAGATTTTTATGAGGTTAAAGGATGTATTTACTATATAAATAACAATATCAGCAGTATAAGGTATGCTTGGACTGCGTTACTTTAACAGACACTATATACACAACTGCTGAGTGGCAGCTCCAGAAATGTAATGTAATGTAAATTGTAATATGCATATAAATTAGACATAAAAATATATGGCAGAGACACAAATATGAAGTGTCTTGTCCAAAATCATGCAGCAAGTGACTGTAGCCAAAACAAATCCTATTGCGCTGACAAGATAGAAACACACTAAACAAAATATTAGCAGGTGTTTTAAAACTAAAACCTAAACCTAAACATAAGCACTCAGATAATGTAATCACTGTATAAGTACTTTGTAACATTGTAACCACTAACTATTGTATAACACTAACAACATCTTGTAACAGCTAAGCATAAATATATAAAAAATAGCCACAATCCCAAAGGAGCAAAGGGAAACCTGACCAGTGGTTGTATAAACAGGGTACAGGAAAAAGCAGTAATATCTGTAAGACTGAGCAGGTGGGAGAGGTGGCTGATGGAACCAGAATAATCCTGAAGAATAAGCAAGACAGATGCCTGGAGAAACCAGACAAAGTCCTGTTTCCAAAAATAAAATGAACCATGCCAAGAACAAATGAGATCACCATGTTTTTGTTTGGAGAATGTGCCAAGAAGCATAAAATACCAACTAGAAGAAATGGAGAAGAAAAAGGCTGTCTGATCCAAACCCATCTGCCTTCATCACACACTTCTCAGGACTGGCCACCTCATCCTCAGTGACTGAGAGTGTCAGGGACAGTTGCCATCGATGCTAAGCAAGCAGCATCAGCTCCATGGTATTGTATACTCTCAGCTAATTTAAAATAGGCTTGTAAGAACTCATGGTTTCATTTTGTAGTTATAATGATTAATAGAGACTTAGAACTAATCATTGGCTATGTGTATTATTAAAAAATACCAATACAGTGAACTCTTGTTTTGAAGTTTGAAACTAGCCCAATTTTAAACACTCTTATCATCAAGATCTCTAATTCTCTAAATGATGTAAAGGCCTACATATATTCAGTTTTAACCTAAATGTTATTAGGAAACCCATTTTTTGTGTAAAATAGAGGGTTTGGTTATTAAATTAGCAACATTCTATAGGTAGTCTAATGAACAGAAAACAATGCTAGGAACAAGGAGGACAAAGGACTTATAGCTAACTCCGTCACTGACTTATACTACAGGAACTACCTGCACCAAGCTCAGAGCTCTCCAAAGGATTCAACATTACTGCAGAACAACCTACAAATGTCACTATTTATGATGACATAGGTTATCTTCTCCACGGGTAGATCATTGTATAAGTCAAAATGGCAATACTGCTTACTGTAATAAAAAGTTACTTTAAGAATTAGAGGTAGTAAAGACACCAGCTTAGATTTCAGTATGATACACCAACTGATGACCATGTTCATGGAGAGCATATATTCTGTTAATATGTCAAAACCCAAACCAATACATGGTTTTATCAGTCCAAGTTAGATTACAGAGCCATACTGGTGCAGTCTATCCGTTATTATTAGTGAGATAACTTCATAGTTCACTGTATGGAATTGACTATTTAACATTACAGCATTTCAAAAGCGATAATAGTAGATCTATCAATCGCCATCTTACATACTCTTTTATTTGCTCTGTAACACAGCTAAAATACCTGTGGTGAAACTGGACTCACATAAGATTAAATCTCTAGTTGCTATTTGTCACCTCCATGCTTTTATGTGCATTGCTAAAACTAGAAGTTGGAGATTTCCATTTCACTTTGAAGTGTTTCTGAAATCACTGACACCAAAGGTCAGCTGATGAAAACATTCTTTACACTGACATAGATCTTAATATAAACTACACCCATAGGAATTACATACTTTGAAATTAAGTCCTGGAATACATAAGAGAAGAGTTTCAAAAAACTAAACATATTTAGCTTTCATTGCTATGTTTAAATTCATATTACATACTAATGCACACATGCATGTTGATATGATTACTGGTATGTAAGTATGTAAATACATACAATGTATATGCAAATACTTCTATTCATGTATTTAAAATATACTGTTTTAATAATACATTTCAGAGATCTATGAAAAATCATTAATTATATTGTCCTATATTACTAGTGTATATATATATACAGATAAGTAAGATATGTAGGAGAAGATGACATGACACATATTTTGTGAAAAATAAAATTACTAAATCGGTATAGTTTGGAGAGATCCAAGTCAGTCATCTCAGGTGGAGTAGATGCCTATTTTTTATATGCCCAAAAAATGAGAAATGCATTTTGTATCTTTTCTTTGACTTCAAGCTACTAATGTTAATACTGTTTCAGTCTTGCTGTGATATTATGTTTCTAATTGCCTTATAAACCGACAATGTAAAAAGTCAGAAAACAAAAAAACCAAGTAGTGTGTTTTTGCCATAATAGTACTCTTATTTTAGTTTCTGATGGTCGGAACTGAAGGGAAAAAAAAAGATTCAGGATGCCTAGAATCAATTTTAAGTAATTGTGCTTTAGAATAAGATAAAAACTGACTGCACGTCCTGCTTGCTCATCAAAAGTCAGAACTCATTTTCATAAGTCACAGCTAACTATGTCATGTCTTTGCTGGTTTTCTTGCTTTTTTAATTTCTGTTTCTTGGTATATAAAATGATAAATTTATCACTGGAGGATCAACAGGGGGGTAAAACTGAAACTTGAAATTAATTAAACTGTATTTTATTTATAAGATTTTTGTTCCTGAAATTCATCTACAATGTCCAATAACTTAAGATCTTAATACATTCCTTGGTCCTGGGTCTCTGGTCAAGCACACTATGTATATTTTTGGTCATCCTTGGCCTGTTCTTCAGAGGGAACCAACTAATTTCCCTAAGATAAAGCTTGCTGTCCTTAGACATAGTTGAGGCAAGGTATTAAGGAAAGAATTAAGCCTGAAAAGAACTACGAATGAGATTTTATCACATTTTATTCTCTTTACCGCAGTTCTGTCCTCCAATCCAATCCAAAAGGCTTTGAAAGCTTGAACATCTCCATATTAACTCATGCAATGAACCAGGGGAGCTTTTCCCCATTCCTGATACCATCTCTTTATATAGCTGTATGGGAAGAGAGACTTGAGCACAAAGAATAAAAATAACTCGAAACACAAAGAATCTGTGGGGACACAGCTTGGACAGTCACGAGTACCTAAAAACACTGATTCCTCAGAACCGACTTCTGAAAATATATCATTGGTGTGAAATAGCTAGCATTTTGAATTAAACACAGATATTCACATTTCAAAATTCTAGACTTTCTGGTTGGGTTTTCCAAAATCTTCTGACAAAACTTCAGAATGATTGTAGAGGCAGTTTAGTTTTTTGGCTAAGCTATGAATTCCAGGAAAAAATGAAAGATGGCATGTCTGGCATTAAAGATATGCATTTTATGTGTATTAGAAGGATCAAAACCTAATGATGAAATCATTATTTCTAAAATTTTGATGAATGATTTAGACAAAGCTATAATGTGGTGGCTCAAGAACTTTGCAGGTCATGCAAAGTTACATAATTATGTTATATAAGTTACATGATTATGATTTAGGAGACTGGAACTGTAATCTTAATACATCACAGAAGAATAGTTTCAGATGGTATACATAAAATTTAATGTGTAAAGTTTATACACTTGGGTAGAAATATTCCTCACAAATACATAAAATGCTAATAAAATTGAATAACATTATCTAACAACAGGAAAAGGCTCATGATGCTAAAAAGTCTAACATCGCAATTCTTAATCCAGTGTGCAGTGATGAAATCAATTTTACGTTACAATATAGACCTCAGCAATTGCTATTTAAGCTTGGTTCCCTTAACATGTATTATATAAGCATAGAAATAATTACACTAATAATAAAAGGTTCTAGAGATGACCTAGAAACTGATTATTTTTTTGTCTGTGACAAAGGATTTAAAGTATTTCAACATAAAATCACCAAGCTACAACTGTGTTTTAGCATGTGGTATTCCATAGCAGGTAACTCAAACTGGAAACACTGACAACAACCTTTATCACATAGGTGAAAGTTTCTTTTTTAAGTTATGCATTATTTTACTCACAAAACAGAAATGTAATCTCTAAATACTGTTTCAAATGTATTATCCATTGCTAATATTTCATATTTTGGGATATGAATGAATTGCAAGTTTTGGAAAGCATGGTGTAGCCAAATTGCTTCCTTTTCATTACGCTGTCAAAGGTTCAGTAGCATAAATTCTTTGTTTCAAGATTTTTGCACTGGTCCAAACAGATATCTAGTGTCTTTTATGCTATATATCTTCTATATATGTATATATCACACCAAAACCATGTTTTCATTCATTTCATATACATAAAAAAAAGATCTTTTGCTGCAGAGAGAAACATTCAAAATACAAAACCGCCGTTCTCTATGAGTCATGTCAAGCACTTTTCTCTCTGCGCGAGGAACCTCTAGGGCAAATGGAATGTCAGGAAGTCTCAGGAATGGAACAGAATGCAGAATAAGAAAGATAAGCAAAATGTGAAGATTCATAATCATATCACATGCAATTCTGGTCACCACAAGAAGGAAATGGTATAACAAAAGAAGTGAGAACTGATAAAAAATGGATTCTGGAAGAGAATGTTGATAAAAATCTAGGACCTTTCACCTTAATAAAAAAGGAAAGAGTTGAATGAGGACATATGGAGAATTATGGAATCTGACATGATTTAATTTCTTACAAAATTAGAAGATTTGTCCATCAATGAAATTTTCAATAAGCAAGCTAAAAGAAACAAAATGTATTTTTTTCATATTAAACTATGGAACTAATTAATTGCCACTGGATGTCACAGGCTTAAAGTATCAATGGGCTTCACAGGAATTAGACATTTATTAACAAAGAAAGTCCATCAAGGGCTATTCAAACAGACAGCTATAATCTCTGCTGAGGAAGCTACTAAGATCATAGAATCATAGAAATCATAGAATCATTAAGGTTGGAAAAGACCTCTAAGATCATCAAGTCTAACCGTCAACTAACACCACCATGACTCCTAAACTAGGCCCTGGAGTGCCACGTCTATACCTTTTTTGAACGCCTCCAGGGACAACGACTCCACCACCCCTCTGGGCAGCCTGTTCCAATGCCTAACCACTCTTTCGGTAAAGAAATTCTTCCTGATGTCCAATCTAAACCTCCCCTGACGCAACTTGAGGCCATTTCCTCTCGTCCTATCGCTAGTTTCTTGGGAGAAGAGTCCAACACCCGCTTCACTACAACCTCCTTTCAGGTAGTTGTAGAGAGCTATAAGGTCTCCCCTCAGCCTCCTCTTCTCCAGACTAAACAACCCCAGTTCTCTCAGCCGCTCCTCAGAAGACTTGCTTTCTAGTCCCTTCACCAGCTTCGTTGCCCTTCTCTGGACACGCTCCAGCACCTCAGTGTCTTTCTTGAACTGAGGGGCCCAAAACTGAACACAGTACTCGAGGTGCGGCCTCACCAGTGCCGAGTACAGGGGCACGATCACTTCCCTACTCCTGCTGGCCACACTATTCCTAATACAAGCCAGGATGCTGTTGGCCTTCTTGGCCACCTGGGTACACTGCTGGCTCATGTTCAGTCGGCTGTCAACCAGCACCCCCAGGTCCTTTTCCGCCGGGCAGCTTTCCAGCCACTCTTCCCCAAGCCTGTAGCGTTGCATGGGGTTGTTGTGACCCAAGTGCAGGACCCGGCACTTGGCCTTGTTAAACCTCATACAGAGAGCCTTCCTTCCCTCGAGCAGATCGACACTCCCGCCCAGCTTGGTGTCATCTGCAAACTTGCTGAGGGTGCACTCATTCCCCTCATTCAGATCATCAATGAAGACGTTAAACAAAACCAGCCCCAGAACTGAGCCCTGAGGAACACCGCTCATGACGGGCTGCCAACTGGATTTAACTCCAGATGAAGATTGTAAGAACCTAGAAAGGTACAGTATAGGGAATATATTTGCCTTGTACCTCTACCCTTTTCCTTGAGTGACAATATTGTCAGGAGAGTAAGACTTGTCTTCCAGTTATAGGAGCTGAGTTAGCTCCTCTTCCCTTTCAGTTGGTCTATAAGGACACTTCCCATTCTAGAAGATTATTAAAAGAAGATTATATTGCTTTATATGCATATGACACTAAGGTTGACATTAAGAGGTTTCTGCACATATGTGCAGAGAGTTTGGTATGTGATATAGACCAGGTTTTGGTTTATGAATTAATATTAAAGAAACCCCATATAAACATAACTAAAATAACAGTTTTACAGTAACCAAAGCAAGAGTTGGCAGTAAAACCACCATTTAAAAGATGTTGGTTTATGGCTCTCAAGCTTCAAAATATTTATTCTGTTTATCTTTTAATGACCTACAATGAAATCCTGTATTGTCTGTCACACCCAGTCAGGGATGGGCTGCCAATAGTTTGTACAGCCACAAATGTGTTTCAGACATTCATTATTATTTAACTTCCATGTTCTTTATTTGTCTTCCTACCTGATATCCAGAGATTTTCACAAAGAATTTCTTAAGTTTAAAGTGCCTATGAATTTTTAATGGTATTCAGCATTACATACATGCTAATCTTTACTGTCACAAGTTTGAAGATTGTAAATTGAGACAGAACCTCAAAAAGCTATATTTGTTATTATTTTCTGCAATGTCAATTGCAGGGCAGAATTCATCTCTTTTTACACATTGTTTTTTTTCTATTTGTTGTACTTATATTATTTAGTTGTATTATGGGTTTAACTGGTCTCTGTTTTTGTATTCCTCTTCCCTATTTTAGCATAAGCTATATCTATTAATATATCTGATTCCTAATACTCAAAAATGATGTGAACTATTCAGGTGAACTATGTGGTGAATAGTTGTAAGTAAGTACTAAATTTGGTAGTTTATAATGAAGTAAGTAGTTTTCATTCATAAAATTTAGCTGGTGTTATTGTTCCTTTATCTTTGAACATTTTGTAAGGGTATGTGTAAGATGAGACCATCTAGCTCATTAAGTTCCTGGTAAAGGACAGTTTTGTATAAAAGAAATAACAAAAAGCAAGGAAACAGGAATTAAACACACGGACACATAGAAATTAATGAGCAGGTGATAATGGAGAAAATAACAAAAACCAGAACTCTTCAGCCACTGGCTGATGGGCCATTAAACAAATTACTACCCTGACACAGCCTTGAAAAAGGTCCACCTGACTTATTATCTGATAAGAGGTGGGAACATGATTATCACAGTATTATGGGATAATTGAGGCGTCTTGAGGGACTGTGAGAAACTTCTTATGGGATAACAGAAAGGTCATGTAGGATTTTGTAAAACTTATTATGGGATAAGGACCAAAGGAGGGGGATGGGTTGAATCAGGGTGGAGAGGACAGAAAGCAGCCCTCTGCATGTAAGCAGATGTTCATCGGTACCGAGTTTTATGTTTGATACCCACAGTCTATCCTATCTTATTATGAAATCCTTTTGTATTTCCTTTGTAATCTCTGTGCTATGTATGACTGCTGCAAGGTCTAACCGCAAGCAACTGGAGAAGAGTTTATGGATCACATGGTCTGTAAGGCTGGGTGCCAACAACTGGTGAGGCCAGGGGGTGTGTGGTATATGTGTATGTGTGAGAGGTCTGAATGACAGCAACTGGAAAGACTTGGACGTGTTTATATTTTCCCCAGTGAACTGAGTCCTCTGTGCATGCGTGTGTATGGGGTTTACGTGGCAAGGTTTTGGTAGCAGGGGGCTGCAGGGGTGGCTTCTGTGAGAAAACACTAGGGGCTGCCCCGACGTCAGGCACAGCCATTTCCAGCCATCTTTGAGAGGACCCACCACTGGCCAAAGCCCAGCCAATCAGCAATGCTGGTGGCACCCCTGTGATGACGTATTTAACAAAGAATTAAAAACGCTGCGCAGCAGCTGTGAGAAAGGAGTGAGAAAATGTGACAGAAACAGCCCTGCAGACACCCAGGTCAATGAAGAAGGAGGGGGATGAGATGCCAGAGCAGAGAGTCCCCTGCAGCCCGTGGAGAAGACCATGGTGATGTAGGTTGTCCACCTGCAGCCTATGTACTCAATCCCACTGCCTAGGTCATTAATGAAGATATTAAACAGTATTGGTCCTGGTATTGACCCTTGAGGGACACCACTCATTACTGGTTTCCATTTGGACATTGGACCATTTACTATGAGTCTTTGGCTGAGGCCATCCAGCCAATTCCTTATCCATCTGAAGCCGTGAAATGCCGAAATCAGGACTCAATAGCCTTGGTGACTATTAAGCAGGTATTCTTTATTGCAGCGCTGGACACACAGGGGATTGCTCCTCCTAATGTGCGTGCCACACAGGGTTAATTGCATAGCTTATATACAAATTTCACATACATATTCATTACTTTTCCAAGAAAAGATATGCATATTCATTACTTTCCCAAGAACTCATTATCATATGCAAATGTCCTTTGCACATGTCTGTTAGTGTCTCCGGGTGGTTGTCAGGGGTCTCTGGATGAAGGATATACTCCTCCTCACTGTGTCCGCTAGTTAACCTTTGCTTTTGCGCAAACTCAGTTCTGGGATCGCGTATATAACGTCCTTGAGGAGTAGTCTGTTCTGGTTTAGTGTTTGCTCTGCAGTTCCTCATCTCTATGGTTCGGTGCATCTGCTTTTCTAAGACCAAATGTCGTGGTCGTAAACTTGTTTAGGAGCCTTTTATCCTGAAGCGTTCCTGACTCCCCCAAAACAACAAGGGTCTAGTTTAATTTTTAGTCACAACAACTTCTAACTTCTTCAAAATAAGTGAATATTTTCACATTTACAGATATCACATCAAATGCATTGCTCTCCAATTTACCCATTAAGCTTCAGGGGAAGTTAAAAAGAATAACTAAAACCATTTTAAAAATATAAAAGTTATATGACTAGAATATCAAAAGTCTCTCATTAAGTCATCTTTCAAGGTAGGTGAGATAGGACTGCTGATGTCATCCAGTGCTCCTAGACCTACCAATGTCCAGCCCACAGCATGTGTTGGCCTTGTGCTTCAGCCATGTACACTGATGTAATAGACAACTTCCTAGAATAACTACTGAGTGAAGGGCTTAAGGCAAGGAAAGAAATGGAAACTACAGGACTTAACTGACTTAGGATTTAATTTTGCTAGAAACTCATACAAAACCAGGTTTTGCTGGTTTTGAGCTTCAGTAATAAGGAGATCTTAATTTTGAAACATAAAAAAGCTAAATCCAACTTATACAATGTCACTTACTTCAGTGGGAGCAGGATTTCTGCCTACAGGACTTTACTATGGAAGGACAAAGTAAGTTCTAAGGGCTTTTTCTCCTGCCAATTTATTTCACACATTTCTTTACCTGTGTAATTACTTTCTGCTTTTTGCATCTCCTGGAAAAGTCTTCAGTTCCCTTAATCATCATAGTCATTCTCTCTGGTAATACAAAATGTCTTTATTAAAAAAAGATATAAAAGCCCCTTTACTAAATCATTAAACATCTAAACAAACTTAGTTAGCTATTTATATATTGGTGGCATGTTGGTTTAATCTCAATAAAAATGGAAGACACTAGCCTTTAAGCACAGTCTCTCTGAATATAAAATAAGATAAAAATGTATTAGTAGCAAGGGCAACTTTAAGCAAGTAAAACTCCTTTTGAAATCAGTGAAGCTACTAACATGCTAAACTTAATCTTTATGCTAGTACAGCGAGAGGAAATAAAGATTTCACTGTAAGACCTGGGTTTTATAGCAACCTGACTGTATTCTCATACTCAATCAGACCAAGTGTTTATGTCTGTACTAGTATCCTCTAAGAATGACTAAAATCAGCCACTTCTGAGAACAGTAGAGCACTTTTCTGTAAGCATCTATGGAATGTATCTGAAAGCAAGATAATAGCTTAAAGCCTAAAGAAAAAGATTTAAAATGGCTTCCACAATATACTTCCCTGTGACATTTTATAAGTAGTCAAACATATTGTGGTGGTTTGACCCTGGCTGGATGCCAAATGCCACCAAGCCGCTCTATCACTCCCCTCCTTAGCAGGGCAGGGGGAGAAAATGAGGTGGAAAGAAACCTCCTGGGTCAGGACAAAGGCAGTTTAATAAAACAAAGACCACGTGTGGAAACAAAAGGGAAAGGACAACATGGACCCCCCTCCCCATCTCTCACCACAGCGACGCCCAGCCCCCTCCTGGGAAGCAGGGCCCCAGCATGTGCCGCGGCTGCTCCTGAGGACACAGACCAATCATAGAATAGAATCATAGAACCATTAAGGTTGGAAAAGACCTCTGAGATCATCAAGTCCAACCATCAACTAACACCACCATGACTCCTAAACTAG
>WAAD01025274.1:1077-13831 GCA_013389945.1 Fregata magnificens | reverse complement strand
AGAGTCCCAAATATCTTTTATGGGTTGCTGGGACAGTCTGATGTTCAGGGACTGGTATTCTGGGATTATCACTAATATATCAAAAATGTCAGGTCGTGTTAACCATTATATCTGTCTGCCTTCAGCACAACCCAGCCTCCACTTTGTCCATTACAGCATAAAGACAAGCCACAGCAGATTCTTCTAAACTGCTGGACTGTAAAACCATGTCATTTTCTTGTATATTAAACTCATCTGAGAATGCTCTCATGAATGTCTTTAAATGCTTCTCAATGGGGCCTAAGAAGTCTCTTCCTCTGTCAGACACAAAATGCATTTGCAAAGAGAAAAATTTGTGCATAATGAGTTGTCAAATTAGTTATTACTCTTGCATGTAAGAAAATATAAGTGAACTGATCCTTTGTAATACAGGCTGCTTAAGTAAAGAAAAGCAACAATTTAATTTTAGATTGAAAACTCTTTAGGCACAGACCTTGAACTAAAATACTAGACAAGGGCCAGAAGTTTTCCTGATGCTCAAGGAAAAATTATGCAAAAATTGTGTCTGCTTTTCTAAATTCTAAGAACTTTTTTTATTCTGATTTAAGATTTTTGTCTCTTTAAAATGAACTTGAACATTTTTTTCAAAAGCTTTGTTTTTGCAAACAATTTGTCCAGTATATAGTGAATATAGATTTCTGACAAACATAAATTTAATGACAGTAAAAGCTGCATTTCTCACTTTTAAATCACCAAGATATAAATACACAGACAAATCATTAACAGGCAACAATTATCCTAGAAATCAAGTCCTACAAATCAAATTTGGCCTAAAGGCCAGAATAACTTAGAGTGGTATCCCTAGAAATGGAAGTATAAGTAGTAGCACCTGACATTTGGCATACAATTTTGGCATACGGCTTACATGCCCTGCAAGCTGTAGAATACATAATTCCACAATTATACTCCATAACAGGAAAACATCTACAAATCATTTTTAAATATCTTTCCCTTTAAAAGCGTAAGACTGAAATCCAGTTTCCACTAAAGTCCACGAGACTTGACTAAGGCCCAAATTTCATTCCGGTTGCTTTGATGTAACAATCTGAGCACAGCTGAGTACAAAGATACAAGTTCTAATTTAAAGTAGTGCTGAGGCATGTTAGCTTAAGGGATGTACGAATGCTAAAAATTGGCTAAAAACTTTATTATCTTGCAGTTAATCTATCAAGGGATAAAATATGTTATTTGAATATGAGATATATGATAACAGAGTATTTGTCCTGTTAAGTGATTCACTATAAAAAGAAATTTAAAAATCAAGACTACCTTTAGTTTCCACAGGGATTTCTGTGCAGTCTTCAGGATTGATACTGTGTTAAAGTATTAGTACAATTTTTCAAGCAGATTACTCTGAACATAATGCTTTGAAAAATTTAAAAAAGGAGAACAGATAGCAAATGTCATTTCTTTCATAGCTACAAAATGCAAACTCCAAGTGTTTTAACCTAATGAATAAATGAGTTTGTCCTTTATGTATAAAATATAGTTTGTGTTTGTTGCACAAGTTTTTTAATAATAGATGAATTTTAGGTTTGCTTCAACATATTCAATAAAGTGTGATTAATTTGGTTTTTCAAAAATGCAAACTAGACATTACTATATTACTCTGCAAAATGCACAGCTTGCAACATTATTGTCTCTGTGGGATCTTAAATTGAATTGTAAAATGTGTCTTATTTCCACTTTGATTTATGTAAGAAATTTCAGTGGATAATGCCCTTTTTGAAGTTTCAGTGCTTTCTGCAAAGAAAAAATACATAACTAAAAATCATGACATAGCTTATTATAAATCACAGCAAACTTTTATCCTTACATAATGTTCCACATAAAAATCATACACTGATGCCACATACTATGTTCAATTCAGTGAATTAACTTTTTTTTTGAAGTTTCGTATTATGACAGATTATATAACGCATTTTTGACATGTTCTGTGATTTTATTGCGATATTCTAAGTAATTACCAAATCTCTTTTTCTCTAAAAAAGCTTTCCTGTGCCCTGAGAATTAATCTATGATACCATTTAACTTGGCTTTTTGAAGTAAATATCACTAGATAAAAAGCCAGCTGGTTCTGAATAATGGGATACTTGAATGAATGTATTAGTGTTTGAAAATGAGAGTACAAATCTTTTAAAAAGATTAATTTCCATAAGAAAGATAGCTCACAGATCTACAAAAGAATAAATTCAAAACATAATAAACTGGCAGAAAGAGAGGTAGATTAAAGTAAAGGCAGCAGCACCTTGTTATTGCAGCTGTTGTGTAGCAGTGATTCTGTATCAATTACAACATTTGGTAGGTATGGGCAGCCTCTTCAAAGGTTTCAGTATAAAGCTTGAGCCTGGAATACACACTACACCCTACGTAATAACTTGAGTGATTAATTTTTTTTCTTAACAGGACGTAACTTTTGTTCCTAACAATCAAGTCTTTGGGAAGAGTTACAAAGACGCTTCTGACTTCAATGTGAAAAGCTAACATCAGTTTTGTTTTTTATTAAAGATTTGGATATGAATTTATCTTTATCATGAAAAGAGCTTGGCTTTATCACAGCACACAAATGCTGACATCAGCATGCAAACTGACTTTTGTTGTCCTATGGACTTTATTTTCAATATCCTGTTTCAAAATATGTTTCCTTGAATGTGTCTAGGATTCTGTTCACACAATTACTTTGGCCAAATATTAATGAAAACAAAGTTTGCTGATGCCACTAAGTACCGTGGGTTTGCATAAAACAAATTCTAAGACTCAAGGAATTAAACCATATAGGGACAAACTTTAAAGTACATGGGGGTTTTGTTTGTTTGTTTGTTTGTTTTCTGACGATGGGATTAATCTAGATCTACATGAAGTTTTTCACTGACATGTGTGGAAGTCAGATTGATCTAAGTAACCAACCTATTCTGGTCAATCTAGTGAGTTTGCCATGAAACACAGTATCCTTGAAAGATGTTATAAAGCATTATATTAGTAAAGTGCAGGGAATTACACCTGCCAAATCCAAAAAACAAACTGCGAGACTGTCTTCTATGGTAACAGCCATGAAGTGCTGAAAATGCTAGTACCAATATAATTTAGACAACAAAAGTTAGAAGTTCCAAAATAATGTTCTTTTCTTGCAAAACTGCTGGTGAACAGGTTTAGCAGAAGGATGGAGACCTGTGTGTCTGGAGCATACCACTGCAGCTGCAAGAGAGCAGCAAGTTTCTAAACAAGTCTAATGGGCATATGAAACACAGCTGCAGAAATTTCTATCTATCTTAGCCAGATTCAGCCTGATTTTTCAACTGATAAGAATCAGCTATTCTAGCATCACCTTAATGACAAATTTTAACTCCTTCTTCCAAAGCTTAGAAGCATTAAACTAAATGAAAATATTTGAATACTGAAAGATATTCCTATTTCTCTTCTGACTTGTTCCCTGTGGAAGCTGAATCATTGCTGCTGTTGAAGCCTAGAACAATGAATAATGGCCTGAGGGCAGACATGAAAGAAAGATATTTTAGACAAAAATTTCAGCTTAAAATTTTACAAAGTTATAACAGTGATTACTGAAGGCACACCCTACAGTTTATGTGTGTATATATATATATGTATATATATATATATGCATATTCTTATATATACATGTAAAAGACAAGATCCAACATAATTTTTAAAAGCATCCTAACAGAAAAGTTACTAGGAACATTGCAATCTAAACAACATTTGTAGCGTATAAGTTATAAACACATTCAGAACTGGACTAAACTACCTTGTCCTGAACTTCCATTTTGTTCTAGTATTTTTTCAGTTCAGTTCAGCATATTTTGGTTTATATCTTGTCTTATATTATACATTTACAGATTTCTTAGTGCATATATATTACACATTTTTCAATATATGTATACTTTCCACATCACTAAAACAAAGTATTTCTATTTCCAGTGCTTTCAAATGAACATATTGCAAAATTTCTTTTGTATTCCACATTTTGCAATTTCGGCATATCACCACAAGTGGAACAAAAGAAGATCCTGAAATGTCAACATTTCACATGGAATGAATATTCAAGTGTTCCTAACATGCAATGTGCTTACAGTGACTATAAATAGACAGTGATGCAGACTACAAGTGAACAGCTTATATGAATGCTATTCAAAATAATAGTTGCAGAATGGCAGTGAAAGCAGAAGTTTAGGATATGGCCACACGATCAAATTATTAGTTAATAATTAGAGTTAATAATTAATCCCTGAAGGTTGAGCCAAAGTAAGTGGCCATGTTGTACGACAGAACCTGTTACCCTGAACTTCACCTATGCCAAGAACACACTGCATGGTCAGCAGAACCCCATAAGGAATAAATTATTAAGCCATGATAACTCACAGATTTTCACGCATATGCCCACCCCTCTTGTCAGGGATCGTTAGAGAAATATTATACTGAATATACAAACACATATGCCACTCGTGTGCACTAAAACTGTCAACTATACCATGCTTTCTTTACTATACAGTTATATTGCAAGGCACAGAAACGCTTGCTGCCCTGCCGGATAAAGATAATGACAAACTTCAGTGAGAGAAGCACCAAGTCAAAAGACTAGAATTAGATCTGTGCAACAGCTGCAATGACTCATCTCAAAGATCATACTTTCCTCCATTATTTTAATTTGCTAAGTCAAATAAACTGCCAGACTCCCTTGTACGCTTTGAGAACATTGCAGACCTCCACACAGGAATGAGCTTTCAGTGATTAAGAATAATTTGAACCAAGTAAATTAAACTAAAAACAAATCAGGGAAGTATTTCAAGATTAAGGCAAATGTCTATTGCAATGCAACTGAAAGGAGTTCAGACATTACAAATAATTCATCTTAGAATTCAGTGACATTCGCTATGAAAAGATGTTTCTTTTTAGTCTTTGTTAAAACTGGCTACAAAATGTTTACAGCAATTTTCTGAAAGCAACTCCAGATTCTTTTTTAATCATACTACTTCAGGAAAGCTGCTTTTAGTTAAAATATAAAAATCGTAGTTACAAGGTTTCTGCAAACATAACTGCCATTCCATTAAGGAAATGGCACAGCAAACAGTAAATAGTGGCCCCAAGGGAAATGTAAGTATTGATTTTATTACTATGTTGGTTGGATTGTATTTGCAATTGTCAACTCTAATTTTAGGCTGTGCATTAAGTATCCTTATAATAGCTTAAGGAAAAGAGCAAATATTAATTAGAACATATTGATAATGTTTTTATAAGTCTTAGATTTACTGCTTACCAAGCATATATTTTGAAAAAATACAAACCTACTTCTTGCTTGTAAATGTAGCTAATAAATGAATAGGCAGAAACTATAGTTACATGGATTATATGATACTTTTGTGCATCAAGGCATCTGCTGGATGCAATTACTTGAAATTAAAAATAAAATGAAGTGCAAAGATATTTATTATTGCACATGGCTATGTTATGGCAAATAAGGTTGAAGTCGCTATTCAAATACAAAATGATCAGTACATAGATGAATTGTGACTTTGATCCCAACAATTGCTTTTTGATAGTCAGACTCTTATTCACCTTTTAGTCTCTGAGTATAGATGTCCACTACATACAGAAACTGCAGAATGGGTTTTATTTGCAGATACCACTAAAGATAATTCATGACCTTTTTTCCTACTCTTTAATGAATTTAAAACAGTACTTACATAAAACCAAACTTATTACACATTATCAGTTGTTTCTGATAATATCCACATGTACTTAACTAGCAGAAAAGACTCATGACTCACTTTGGTATTGAACTGCAAAAAGAAAATACTAGCAGACAACGATCTAATAGAAAATAAAGATTTAACGGCTGCTTCTTCAAAGTTTCACAGTCTTCCTATACAAAATGAAAAGATGGTAAGTATGCGGTGATGGTAATTTCAAACAATGCAAGACTGATTAGACAATTCACAGGAAAAGGATTTCCTACCCTTATGTACTTCGCATTTCAGTTTACAGTGTGACTTGCACAAAAAGTACACTACAAGTACCAGCTGATGTAGCAGACACTTCAGAAAAATCTATTCCTGATAAATTTCTTGTTTAATTTGTTAAATTTCTAAAGGTAGCTAAAAATAATGATATCATTCATACTTCTTAAAAATCTTTGCTACAAATATGTGACAATTTCAGCATCTCAGTTTAGATCAAAGAAAAGAAAAATCCCCCTGTTCCCTCCAGCGGTGTGCTGTAATATCCCAAATTGGGTGGGTGTCCCTGCGGCTGGGTGAGCATCCCCAGCTGGGGGACACCTCCCCAGGCATGGCCACACTTGCAGCCCTGCTGGGGACCTGGTGCTTCTGGGGTGCAGCTGGACATTTAGCCCGGGCTTAGGACTGTCATATCTAAACACCCGGTTGACTAAGCTTTACAAAGTTTTACATTGTTGTGAAGCTTTATCCTAAACCTTAAGAAAGCAGCAGATTACAAGTACAGTAGTGTCAAAACATTAATTTTCAGACAAATGACTTGCAACTGTTCTGTACCTACCCTAGACTCTATACATATTATACAAATATGCTGACTGCTGAGATAGATAGTTAAGAGGGTTCAAAAGGTTTCTCCTATTTCCTGACAAATGACAGAGGAAAGGAAGACCTTGCTGACTTTTTTCCTGCCCTTGCCCACACTACCTGTACAACAAGGAGCATGCACAGGGACAGATTTGCTTCAAGGGTGCAGAAAGGGCATATCTGAGGCTCAGTGGGCTCTTCTGTTCTCTCATAGTCAGAGAGAGCCAAGCTCAAAAGATACCACCAGCACTTTGCTCTCCACCAAAGCGCAGCCTCTTGCAGAGCTGGTCTGGGAGCTGGGCGAGCAAAAGCTCTCCATACATATCCTCTGCATATTATATAACATAACAGCCTCTGCAGAAGCCTGCAGGTGAATAAATTGAAGTATGTTTGGCATGTATCAATGCACACAGATGTATAAAAGTTCAAGGACCACATTTGTTATGCATGTATTTATACCTTCTTTCCTCCCAGGGGACATCAAGATCTAATCAAAAGTCTAACACTTAGGTAGTGCAGAGTGGATTGTTCGTGGGTCACTTGATAAAAGTAAATTTCACTATTCATACTGGTTACTAAAATTTGTGGCTATTAATTTTACTGAGCTGTTATTTATATTATGCAGCTATATCTTTGCTACCAAACATTTAAAGTAAAGATAAAAAATACACAAATAAAATATTAAACCTAAATTGCAGGTTTTAATTTATAAGCATGTACATTTCCCTGACACCATTTAGGTCTTCAGCAATGTGAGTACAGAATGTCTGTAAGAAAAATAAAATGCAAACTTCTTAATTCCGTAAATCTGAGTGCAATGAGCCCTGGTTAAACTATTTTATTGCACAGGATTTTACACTTTAAGCAAATGCAATATTCTTAATATAATAATTTTGGAATATACATATAACAATCAATAGCCATACTTCCTAGACAGGCACTGGAATATGGCAGAAATGGTTTATTACAATATTATTTCAATACTGCTTTTTAAAATCATACAGTTGTGTAAATGATGACATTACGCTATTACTTGAAATCCTTCGTAAAGAAATTTTGTTTCTGTTATTATTGTCTAACAAGACCACCACATTGCATCATTTAACAGGCCTGAGAAGGCAGGCAACAGAAAGAAAAAAACATCTCTTTGACTACAAATCTCTTTGTGTATTAAGCAAGCAAAACCATGTAACTTTGTGTTTCCTCTGAGGTGTTTAAGCAATAGTAACTGTATACTGTTCCTCAAAGGAAAATTCACTCTGCCTGTTTCAATTATGCCAGATGTCATTACCAATATGTATTCTTGTTAAAAAGCTGAATTATAGTGGGAGAATCTGTAATTTCCTTTTTTATTTCAGAATTGGATAGAATAATTTTAAGGGAGATTATTTTTTATTTACTATAACAAGAGGAAAGGTAAGTGAATTCCAGTGTTACCTGAATCTGAGAAAAAAAACCAAACAAAAATGAAAGAAACCTGCATTATATTTTACTGATATAACATAAACAAAGTCATTGACAATGTTAAACAGGGCAAATACTTTATTTTTTAAATAGTCAGGAAAAAAGTGTGTACTTTCAGAGAAATCTCTGTTGTGGTGATGGGGAATGCATTGCCAGTAAAAGCTTCAAATCTTTCCCTTGTAGACCCTGCCAAAAGATCGGGGTGATCTGCTGCTCTCAGTCACATACAGGAATCTACATTCTACCTCTGTTAATTCACTTTTTTGTTAGCATTGATGAGGCTGCTAGTTTTAACCAAAGAAAAACTGGGATATATTCTTGCAAAGAGCTGAAATTAAAGGGAGTTGTTAATTTAAGTGAGGAAGTTAAAGCATTCCAAAATACACACCACTCGACTCATAGGAATTTGGAATGCCTTATGTAAATAGCTCTAGTTGGTGACCATTTTCTATGGCTAAACAAGCTGCTTAGAAAAATGGTTCATGCTGAGTCTTAGAACCACTAGTAAATTAAACAACATCAAAAAGGGAGAAAAAAAAGTTTACTACTTGATTAACACAAGATCCTAGAAGGAAGTTTAAAAATAATACAAAACAAAATCTCTGTTGTATGGAGGAACAAAATTCTGTATGTTATGATATGAAACTCTAATTTTATTTCAGCACATAAACAGAATACTCTGAACAGAGATGTACGTGAATATGTACGAGTCAGAAGGGTTTGATACACAAACCTTCCAAAAGAAAGTCTGAATTTCTCTTTTGTGAATCAGTTTATCGTATCACAGATGGCAGCCCAGGAGGGGAAACGAGTTCTACAGACTCACCACCCACCAGTAGGGGAAGGGAGGGAGCAGACACTGAGGCCAGTTTTGACCCTACCCCCTAGAATACCAGACAGAATCGCTTCAAGTCACAATTTCCTTCTTATGCTGCTCCCAGGGCAGCATGCAATTATGTACTGCAACTGGCTTAGGGCAGGCTGGGTCCACAATTAGTCCCTTGACCTTGCTGAGACTAACAGTGTGAGTAAGGTGAGCATGACATCTCTCTCTCTCAAAATTCTCAATTATTTAATGCAACTAATGTAACAGTAATTTCCCTGCATCTTTAAAAAAAAAAAATTTGCTCGCGATCGTAAAAAGGGACTTGTCTATAAACTCAACTAAAAGGTCAAAATGATAGTTTTAATTCAAAGTTTCCATAGCTTTCTCGATAAAATGAGTATGAATATAGATTGTCTTTTTACTTCTACTTTCCATTAAAAAGCGTAGGATTTTCTTCTACTTTCTGTAATAGGTTTATTAGTTATAGCTCTATTACAACAATACTCAAGGAAGTTCCATTCATATCATAGACAATTATCTGTGATAAAGCTCATGGCAGAAACTGTAGATGGAATAAATGCTGACATGGGTACATTAATGCACATGCCACTCACATCGTGTCAGGTACAGCTACCCCTTAGGTTTGAAGATACAAATACTCCTTTCAGCACTTTGGCATATCTCAAGTAATTAGAAGCCATCTGCTGAAATCTTCTACATACAGTCTCAAACAGCCATCTTGAAATGGTTGGGGCTTTATGTCATGCTGGAGGGCATACCTTTCCCTCCACGCTCAAGCTGAAAGAGGCCTCAGACAGTGAGTAAGAATGAGATCATGCAGAGAAAAAAACGCTGCCAGGAGTTTGACCTAGGCTGTCCAATTAATTGTCAGTGAGTTAAACCAATGGAAATTCATTGACCAAACAAATACAAATCCAAACTTCTAAATTAAAGTTGAAATGTGGGTCAGTTTGGGACTCAATCATAAATTAAATAATCCATAATAGCCAATTAAAATAGTATATCAGGAACAAGTGAGGCAGGGAGAGATGGCTCAGCTAACCACAGAGCGAGCAGAATGCTTTTCTACTCCTTTTGTAGCCAAGACGCAACATACACCTACCGCATACAACTAATGGGCACAGAAGCTGGTATCCATGGTTGCAGGGGAAGACTTTCTGGGGAAACATTAAAATACCGCTGCAAACCAGAACTCCATGAAAAGTCACTATTCTAATCTTCGAGTCAGAGAAGCCACATAGGCAGGTTGGGAACCTTTCTGTAACACCTGCCTTCCACGAGTAGTAGAAAAAACTGATTGCTCCTTACTACCTAAAAGGTCACTTTATGAGACAGACATAAACATAGGGAATAAAATATGTCACAGTAATATACCTTGAATGATTAAACATATTGAGAGGTAAACCTGTTTTGACCATGTGATCAGTTCAGTGGATTTTCCTGTAAGAGGTATACAATATGATACAGTGAGGGAGTTATTTTGATAGAATAGGAGCATACAATAAATTATAAATGGAGAAAATCCCCAATCATAATGTTGAAGAACATTTCTGAGTGCACAATATTAATGGAGATCAAAAAGGCAACTAACCTATGTGTAATACATGAGTAGTGAGAAGTAACCTCCAGAACTTCCATGTAAATCAGTTAGTTATATAGCACACTGGGTCAAGGTTTAGTGAAGCAACTTCTCAAAACCATAAAAATCACTTATTGGAACAGCTGACTCTACAGCATGTATGATGAGAAGATGCTCTTTAATAATCCTAAGTAATTCAAGATGTTGCTTTGGCCACTGACTATAGTTGGCTTATCAAGAGCAATCACAACAACATAATTTAGAGAGCTCTCATAAGACAGGTGTCATAGTGTGGCCCTAAAAAAGCAGATTATAAAGTCCCTGAATCTACTTCATTTCAAAGGGCAAAAGTGAGTTGTGCCAATCTCATAAAGCCTAGATCCCTTTCTACACCATCTCTGCTACTCTGAGCACAACACTGAAAAGTGAAGTCAATGCAATGCCTGGGCCCAAGGATCATGTATGGTATGGAGAACAGAGATGCTTCAGAAACTGACCTCCCAAAGAGCTTTGATTAAGAATTGAAGCATGTATATTGCAAATATCAGCGTATAGATTATTTAGTGTAATGAAAAATGAAAATATTCAAGATTATGCCAGTTATTTTTTACTTAGGATGAAGAAAATTTATCACTTATGAAATATGAAAGGACAATACAGTACAAATACTCTTTCAGCAATCCACACAGCAATTTTGTATATTATTTTCAGGATAAATTGCTGAGAAATACAGAATATTATAAATATAATTTGGGGGATTTTGCAAATGGCTATTGAGTGAAATTCACTTTTTACAAGAGAGTTTATGATGGTAAAGAACTCTGCCTAATTATAAAAATTTAATACAATTATCTAGAAGTCCTTAGTCTATGCAGCTTTGCGATGATATCCTTGAGTAGAAATCCTGCAGGCACACTACTCTCCACCTGTTCAAGATAAATTTCTTAACTATACAGAACCCTACAACAGGTGTACTTTCACTTATTCAAATCACTGCAGTCATACCCCAACAGTGTCCACGGTACAATTATTTTTGGCTGACGTACCAACAAAACCCATCTATCTATTAATCACTTAGTATGTCAAATGGAAGCCATATTACAATACAATTTTGTGATGCCAGTAATATATCTATCTTTTCTNACAATACAATTTTGTGAAGCCAGTAATATATCTATCTTTTCTTGATGGAACAATTAATCACATGTTAAAGGTGGTTTCTCTGGGTAGTGCAAATTTGCTGCTCGTGACTGCAAAAGTATCCAGTTAAGCCCTGGCTGAATCTCCTCCAGCTCTCCCTGTCTCTGTCCATACTGCATAAACATAGCTTCCCCCCATTAATAAAGGCCTAGAAGAACCACTTACAATGTGAAAAACCTGAAGACACTCAGAGAAGTGAGTCTGTCTGTCCGACAGAGAAGCCAGAGGTGTTAAACTCTTTCCATAACTCCCCCTATCCACCTGAGCCAACATCAGGAGCCACGGAGTTGAAGCTCACTAGCTGGGGAACACAAAAGCCAGGAAGCCCCAGGAGACATGCTTTCAAAATGCGAACGGGATCCATCATTAGGCAGTATTATTCAAAGTCCCAAAAAAGAGCACAAACACACGCTCAGTGCCTCTGGAGTTTGGTCAGTAGCTTCAACCACAATAAAGGAAAAACTAAAGTTCTACTAAAATTGCCTTAACTATGAAGTTCTGTAATTAAAAGTGAAATCAAATAGAGAAATGAGGAGCAGATGTTGGTTTTATTTCTGTATGTTGACTTTATTAAGGAAACATTTCCCCATTCCCCTCCCCCAAGACATCCTTTCTTTCATTTATTTGCTGTTTCCTATTATTTTCTTTTCCCACTAAACAACCGTAACCTTCATCAGTACAATGAAGTCATTTATGTCTAAATTCTTGTTGTACTTGGGATTTTTCTTTATGTGTTTTGTAATTGTTGTAGTTGATTTATAACTTTTATGTCTCAGATGTAAAATGGAAGTAGAATACAACCTTTTTTACTCTACTCTGATTAACACCTGTAAGAACACAAGAGATATANCTTTGAAAATTACAATGACCAAGATTGTAATGGTACCAGAAATAGTTAACTCTAACAAAGCTGCTTACACAAAAGCAGTGACAACTGAGATCATTGTACCTCATGATGATTTAACCTTAGATGTTAAATCTTATGTTCCTTACCTCAACATGACCTGCTACAATGCTCAAATTTCAATTTATCTCCTACCCCAGAGTCTGGACATAACTGTTTTTTTTTTT
>WAAD01025254.1:14800-34331 GCA_013389945.1 Fregata magnificens | reverse complement strand
TGCGCACGTCGCCGCTGTGTTGGAGCCGTTCCCGCCCTGGGGGCGGCCGTCGTCCGCCCCGGCCGGGCCTGAGCAGCGGGACCGCGAACGGGCCGTGCGGCACCAGAGGGCACCACCGAAGGCTGTCGTGCTCCCTGAAGTAATTTCCCCCTCATCATCGACCCGCAGGGGAGGGGACGGTATTTCACCCCAAAACGTTCATGTTCCTGAGGGTGAGGCGTCATATATCTCCAGAGCAATGCGGTCTGTGTTCCAGGAGCATCTGTCTCTGGCAGTTTTTGAGTGAAATTTTCATTGTCTGGAAAAGAGAAGCAAAGAGGAGCACTGAGGTGATCACTGACGGTACCGCCCGATGACAGCTGATGAGCAGTGTACGTATTTTGGCCTGTAAATCTCTGTTGGGCAGGTGACAAAGGAAAAAACAAACACAGCAGCTTTTCAGTGACCATTATTAGATGCTGGAAAGGGAATTTTAGGTGGATGGCCAGCACCCAATACCTGATAAGATACACATGGAGAAGAAAAAGAAAGTCACAAGTACCTGAATTGCCTAAAGGATATCCAGTTGATTTCCCTCAGCAGCGATGAACTTGGGATCAGGAGCTTGATGCTACTACAGTATGTAGTAGCAGAGCTGCCATCAGGGAGCTGGGGGTAGTCTTGGGACAGCCGACTGCAGCAATGGGAAGGCTGACGTCCCTTCACAAGCACTGGCCCCGCTTCTTCCCATGGATTTACACCATTTCTGCAGCAAGTTTCTCTTATGAAACGTGCTACTGCAGTGAGCAACAGGGATTACACCAGTACAGTGTGGGTAAATAAATGGTAATGTTGACTCTGCACCAGTGAAGTATGTCTGTGTCAGGAGATGCTCCTGATAACTCCCATCAGTGAGGGAGCACCACTGCAAACATCTCCCTGCCTTTTCCGGCTGGCAAATGCTCCTGCCACAGACATACTCACCACAAGCCCATACAGTTGTCACCTTGTTGTCACGGTGTTCAATCTTCCCTTTCATCAGTTTGAATTTACTTTTAAGGAGTCATTTACCTACCTGTGTGCAAACCCAGGTTCTCACAAACACAAACCGATTATTAACAGAACTAGGTCTCCATCTTTCCCTTCTCTGGACTTTCCCAGTTATGGTCTTGGATAGCAGAGCCAAAGCAGCACATTCTGGAAAAAGAAAACGTGAAGAAACCAGGCAGAACAAGAACCTTATGTGGTTCTTTTAGGCTGAAGTTTCTAAAATGCTTTGGAAAGCTCCTCAGCCACATGTATCCGTTTTGGATTCTAATGATGCAAATAATTATTATTCATACAAATAACTACCTTGGCCAAAGTCAAAGTAACTTCCATAATGAAGTGATATTTAAACACTGCTGAAATAGCTTGAAAAAAACGACAGAGGCAATAGAAGAAGAGGAAATTTCTTGACCATCTTCAAGTCTGCCATGCCAAGACAAGTGCTCATCTGGAAACAAAAATCTACGATTCATCCGTGAATACATATCAGACTGCAGCAGCTGGTGGGAAGAGATGCAAATACGTGGAAACACCCATTCGCCACACTTAGTGGTTATAAATCAATATTCCTGCTCAAGTCCATCCCCTGTTATCTGACGTGGCTGTCCATATCAGTCATGGAGACCCCTCACCACCTCTGTAGTTAACTAGAAATCACACGACAACTCCTTTAGATTGTTTTGAATTAAAATTTCTGAATGGCTGAAGTTGAATTAAGCCACTGCAGTGGAGCAATACAGAGTTCATTTCTCCTCCTGCACACAAATGCGAGTCTTGTGTCATGTACCACTCCACCAAAAGAAGACAGGAAAAAGGATGGTTTAAGCCCAGGCTGGGAAGCTGGTTTTGAGGCCGAGGCTTTAGGGAGGAGGAAAAATCTGCATCTTCCTCGTTTACAAGATCCAGATACGTCATACCGCAGTAGTGAGTCTAGAAAATAACAGAAGTTCAGAGTGGGTAGACAGACATTTCCTGTAAGTTCATGAATGAAACAAAATGGCACTATTTGAAAGCTCTTTTCCTCAGCTGTAAGAGCTTTAAAAAGTGAGTTGTGATGCACCCCCACACCGACACCTGAACATTGGATGTCTGAGTGATTTAGCCAACCAGGGCTGTGTTTAGAGGCAGCGGAGAGAAGCAGGTACCTTCACAGGGTGATTAAGTCATCTTAGGACAGAAGGTAGCACTTGCCACCCAAGGGAGCCTGTGTCTCTCCACTGACTACAGGGCGCTGCCTGCTGTAAGGTGGCCAGTTCAGACTTAAACACCGCGAGTCTGACAAAAATGCAAATGTAGAATTTTGGCATTTCATTTGGAGCAGGAGGATGGATTTCACAGCAATTTCTCATCGCTACAGGAACACGCAGTAGCTTGACTATAACCACAGATGCATTCAAAGAAAAAAAAAGATTATCGGCTTCAGTAATTCACATGGAGAGAAATCACCCTTTTCTTCAATTCGCTTCTCTCTCCCTGACTTTTTCCTGTTAACAGTCCTAAAACAACGTCAATGTCCATTGCCGCAGCCACATGTCGGAACATCTACATCTTCAGCACTTCTCTGCAGTCTTCCATCTAGTGGTTTTTACACATCTCAGCCTAAATAAATGAACCTAGCTCTTCTCTCATTAGCACCACATGGAAACCTCAGAGATGTATGCTGGAACAGCCTAGCTGGGTACTGTGCCGGCTGCAAGTATGACTTGCAAACAAATACTGGTAACAACCAGGCAGATTTTCTCCCTAGCTGTAAGTTCACCACAAATTCAGCAATTTTACAACTCCCAACAGCACACAAAATGGGTGTTTTAGCATAAGGCAAGCCCTGAACCCTGTTCAAGCTACTGGGTTTTGTCAAGTGACTGCAACATCAGTATGACATTACATATAAAAATTATGTAGAAGATGGAACACATGCAGAAAGTCATCACAACCACAAAAATCCATCAGGTCTTCCCCACTGTCAGCCAGAGCTAGTGAAAGAAAGAAAAACTCTGTCAGTTGAGCTGCCGTAACAAAATCAACAGAAAACATGAGTTCTCATTCCCGTGACAGGCAGTGTCACCGTCACCGGCTGCAACGATACGCAGCAGCCATTACTCTGCTTATTTTAGAACTAAAAAAGAAATCCCTCCTGTATGTGCACGTGATGACCATTAAAAAGCACTTGTTTCTTCAATACACATTATACTTTGTACAAGTTATTTCAATGTTTTTTATTATGACAATTTACATGTCATATTTATATGAAAGAAATGACAGTAGATATTATAACAAAAACATTATGAAAGAAAAGTTACACAATTAGGCCTACAAGCTATAAAATGGCTTCAGGCCCAGCTTATACACAAAGAGTTCTGACCAGACTGTAGTGAGAGACAACGCTGAACAATTCATTAACAAAAATATTGGCACCAGCCTTAACATTTTTTTTTTTTTTACTTCATTTACAAGGAATACAGTATTTAAACAGTTGTGTACTGCAAATCTAAAAACATTAGCTGTTAATAAACTGCAGTTAACCCTTTGAGCACTGAGGCCACCATGACTTCCATTTAAAAAAGTTTCAACGCATCATGTTTTACATGCACGTGATATTACTGGTGGGGGGGAAAGACAGTGAAAGCACCACCCAGTTTATGTGCAACAAGAATAACACTTCCAGTTTTTCCAACATATCCCCCCCCCCCCGACACACACACACACACAGTGTGTGTCCCCTCAGTCCTTTCCCTTTGATATTGTAGCAAGTCATGATTGAAGAGAGATTGAAAAATCAAGGTTCAGGACTCAAGAGACGCAAGGGTTAAACTCTACATAAAGAGCTCAGCTTGTGGAGCTTTAGCATGTTAACTCTTTAGAGAAAGAAAACAAAAATGAGGCCAACTGTGAATGAGACCATTTTTAAGGAACTCAAGGTTTCTTTGCAAACATATAAACAGCACACAGGAGTAAGCCAAAAACTGTATTTCATGTAAGTATATCTTAAAATTTAAGAGACCTATGTGGCAGGTTTGATCTATTTCTCACAGAATATTGGAAGATAACCATTCCGCTAGCAAGTAACCTGTTCTATGTTACCTGGGACAATGAACATACCCGATGTTTGTCTAATACACAGGATCTGTGCCTACATGAGAACCGTCATGCATACCGAGAACGGTGACGTTATGCCTTTGAGTCGGCCGCATACCATCTCCTGGCTGCTGTAGGAGGACTGTGAAACACAGGTAGGAACTAGCAACCGCATTGGCATTAACAACAAATCGTTTTAATGCCGGTTGGGGGGAGGAGTACCATTTTAATGTATATAGTATAGGAATAAGATACTGTACAAGAGTTTAGAGTCCATATAACGAGTATGAAATGAAAAACTAAACACGGCTTATAGCTTTATGATTTGATTTCCTTTTCTACCACTAACTTGAGTAGCAGATTAGTATCTATTAAGGACTTTTAACTGCTCTAACTAACAAATGGTGCACTGGTAACTAGGCCTATCATATGTTTTAGTAGAAGGACTTTATCCCCATAGAATCATTTAAGTCAAGTTCTGACAGACTAATCTAAGTTTAGTTGTGTGGGACACCGTAAGAGGAACAAACAACAAAGCAAACTGTGCGGACTCTGACCGATGTCCCCAGAGGCAAACGTCGTAATACTCTACAGACTGATCCTAGTTTTCTCCATATCCACATTGCGCTGATGGAACGTTACCGATTCCCTCAAGGAAGGAGACCTCAAGTAGATTTTCCTGTTACTTTGAAGGTCAGGATGAGAAAAGGAGGGTATTGGGATGACTCTCCTAAATGGACACCTTCCACTGGAAATACAGTCTTTAAAGGGCGAGTCAGAAGTAGTTTTTAGGCCTGTCCAAGACCTGTCTTGCAAATGGCATGGGTTTGCATACACATTTTTCCGTTCCACTTCCCTCCATCCATTCCCCACCTCCTGCTGTTATTTGAAAGAGCATTCAAACAGCAGGAGAAAGCGACTCTGTCTGCACCTGGGGAACCAGTGAGACTGACTATACACAAAGTGCTGCAAAGTGCACAAAGTAAACCAACTGAACAAATAGAGCGACTCTATCATTCAGTTCTCGTTAGTAACCTTTGGGGTTCTATGTAGCAATAGTAGATAGATGCGCAGACACACGTACCTTCATTGAGCACGTGTCCCCTCTAACTGCTATATTGTCCCCTCTCCTGCTCCTCAGCTCAGGTGCGGGGTGCCAGCATTTACAAAATGATAGTCAAAAACCCAAGTTGTAGGACTTCCTTTTAATTGCAGTTAAATCTGGAGCCTTTACACCACATATTCAATTATAAAAACTTCTTATCTACTTTAGAGTGTTCTATTCCTTCCCCCAGAAGCTGTACAACAATCTTTTTTTTAAGTGTCATACTAAGCAATATACATCTTTTGCAATATACAAAATAAGTTAAATTACTCTGAAGCGTTGGGACAATCAATTCCCAAGCACACGTTTTTGCTGTTTGGAACTATCTCAGTAAGTTACACTTAATGTAAAATAAGAGCTTGGTAAGTGATGCGCATTTTCAGAAGCGACTAGTAATCTTCGATACCCCAGCTGCTGGGTGTCCAGCTTCAGAAATAATTTTCAACTGATAAATATTTCTGAAGCCAGAGCTCTCCGCTAGGTCTCAGATTGGGTACTCAACTGTAAAGCACCAAAAATTAGTCATGTAGAATTTTTCTTACATCAGTATATACTGGAAAAAAATAAGAATCATTTCTGTTGGATTTTTTATTTTCTGCCTTCCAACATTTTAAGTGAAATATAGTCCCTACCCTAACTGTTAGGGAAGGGGAGGAAGAAAAGACTACCAGGAAATGTGGGCTTGATCCTGCAAATCCTTACTTCAGACAATATCCTAAATGCTTCTACAGAAGTTTTAAACATTTAAAGAATTGCAGAATTGTGCTCCTTCACATGAATTGCTGGAGTTTCCCCCACCACATTCAACACAAATTTTTTCAGAAAGTTACTGTTTTGATTTAAGATATTTGATCTTCTATATATATATTTATATATTTAAGGATTTTATATACCCAGTGAATCGGAAGCATAAGTCAAATGTAAATACATACCTAGGGTGCACGCTGCACATTATATCCATATTACAAGCCTGTGAATAGTAGTCACTGCACATGTACCAAAACCAGTTTGCAAGGCCTATATATTGCCATTTTGAACTAGATGATACAAATCTCTTCGTCAGACCAGTTCTGGGGGCTAGCATTACTGCCATAATTTATTTAAATCACTGTGTACAAAGTGAATTAAAAAAGCAGGTGCCATAGAAGTTCCTCATTTACTTTTCATAAAAGAAGTTTGTGAAAATACGTAATTTGAAAAAATTACTTGAAAGTTTAGACCAGGCCTTCCTATTGACAAGCATTGAAAACCAAGTTATAAGCACCTGAAAAGAGGTATAAAATGGACACCCTGACAATGAACTATTAAAATTATTAAACAGTTGCAGCATCTGGATACCAACATCGTTCAAATGACAGATGTGAAGACAAATCAGAACAAGGATACCACTACCGTACAGTTTTTCTTATGCAAACATTGTTTTTTCCCCTTGGGGTTCTTTGAGTAACATCTCTCGCCAAGAGTTCAGACACAGCAATTAGAAAACAGAAGCGAACAGAAAACAAGTCCAACTAAGTCATTAGCTCCCGCTATATGAAGAGTAACTGAGACACTTTAATGCACAGAAATCTTGAAGGTGACATACTTCATAAATAAGCAATTTAGAAAAAAGCATCTCTGTTTCTCTCAAGTGCTGTTAGAACAGAGCAATCTTTTCATTAGAAAAAATCAGGAAGATGTAATAATTTTATAATGTAATTCAACATGTACAAAGTCAAACTATCAGAGAGTTGATTGTTCAGCACTGATCTTCCTACAAGATTTCAACACTAAGGGTTTTTCTGGTAGTTTGATGTCATTTTCCATTTTTAAATCAAGAATATGCTCAGGTTTAGAAGACTCAACAACTAGAAGACAGCAACTGCGGTGAAACTGAGTTCTTAATTCTACTGCCCTTCTGCTTAGATTAACACACCACATTCATTAACTACAGAGCGGACCTACTGTGCACTTTGTGTCGCTGATAGTCACACGAGCTGCATGCAAGAAAGCAAACAGCCATCACTTATCTTGGTGACACAAAAGTCCGTTCCTCCACGCGATTTATAGGTTCTTCCCTTCACCAATGCTACTTAAACTGCACACAGAAATCAATTCACTTTCTTCCCAATCAGTTATACTCTGAAGAGTTTGCAGTTAAAAAAAGACAAAGCTTTTAGTGACAACCTGTGTGGAATAAACAACAGTTTGTTGAATAAATGCTTCGTACGTTCAGCCAATAGCTGCTTGTTCTTGTACTTCTAAATCCATTATGTTAAAAAAAAGAAAAATCCTTAGCCAGTTTTCACTCTGTTTTTCATATGGTTTGAGCTTTCTGTTAGTCCAAAGCCATGCCTGAAGGTCGCTATTCAAAGACATTTAACTTCTCATCTCACAATGAGTACAGAACAGCACAAGATTGTAAGGCCACCAGGAGGACATTTCCACTCTGGAATCACGTATACATACTATAACAACATGAACCCTGTGCGGCAGTCAGCTGGCCTCACGTCAGAAAATGTCGTCTTAACAAACAGGAGACTGTACATTTTCCACCAAGCAGGAAGCCTTAGAAATGAGAGGAATACGAGTTTGAAGATGTTAACACTTTCTAGGGCATTTTTTGCAGTTTTTACTTGCACAACATTCCCACTGGTCTAAGGGGGAACTCTGGATCCTGGGGGATGAAGCTGTCCCAGGCACCAAAGGTGACTTCTTAGAGGACAGGAAAGTTGTTTTCAAAAAGTGGCCTATAAGAAAGCAAAACTTGGTAACAGCTTGTCATTCTGTGTTTTTAAAACGCGACGCTCCTGATGTAAGCTTCAATGCTCCAAAATTCAGCTTCCTGGTCTTTCCCGCTTTTACATCACTCCCTAACTCAGTGCTCAGTTTTTTCCTGGTTGGTACATTCGGTATTGTAACTCTTTTGTATTTTCCTACATTCACAATTACTTGCCCACTAAGTATTTAACATTTGGGGTTGACTCTACAAGCGGGAACGTTTGCTACAGCACTGATCAGATACTAAAAGGCTCCATCAGGCAGCAAAAAAGCTTATGGCACTGCCAAAACAAATGAGTAACCAACGGTTGCACAGTGTTGCTGCACATGAATAAGACAGTTTGCACTGCAAGTATTAAAAATGCTCAGCAATTATTAACATTGAAAAGTGGAAGCCATATGTTCTTGCTTGTTTTAAAACACAAGTATATTAGAAATGTAGAAGGACTACATTTATGCATCACCTAAGCAAAGAAAAACACCAGAGTAGCTTAAAATGCTACATGTGCTTTTACGAACTTATTCTAAACTTCTGTGGCTTTTCACTACCCTGTTTTAGTATCTGCTCATGAAAACTGTTAATAGTTAACATCAGTAAGGTGGTAAAATATTTAATCTTCAATGGAATTAAGTTCTCATTTAGAAGGAGTGATTTCTCATTTTTTAAATCACAAGCTTGCTCAGCACAGCAGATAACGAGCGAGTTCCATCTTTTTGCGTCTCTGCTGATTCTAGTTTTATAGCAGGATATGTGCACTGCTAGAACCCAAATGAGGAAGAGTCACGGAGTGGTTCTGATAGAACTCATGGGGAAACAAAAATAAGACTTTCAAGGCCAGAAGGCAGGTAATTTTGGGATCTAGGTTTTCTAGAGAGGTATTTGGTAAAGGCCTAATGCCGGTTTTATTACAAGAAAACAGAAGTGCTTAATGACTGACTAGTAAATACAATATAATGGAAGGGAATCAGGTGGGCAGGAAAGGAGAACTCACTCCTCGGTGGCAGCAGCAGTTTTGGTGCATCCATTGCCGGCAATGGACATAAACACCAGTCAAAATTCCAAATCTCAGAGCAAAAGGATTAATAGATGTGACCTTTTTGGATTTCAATGTTTGGCAGATCTGTTTGAGCTGTCTGTGTGCTACAACATGTACAAATGCTACAGCCTGCATCTTAATTCAGAGTAAAGAGAAAACTGAATGTTACCCAAAACAAATTTCAGCTCTGCTCTTTATGTGCCCCATGTTGGGTTGTTTTTTTCTTTTTTTTTTTTTTTTTTTTTTTTTTTCTTGAATAAAAGCACATATCGCTTCATGTCCGCTCAAAAGTTGATGAAATGTCTTGGAGTCAAGCGTTTTCTCTCAGAAATACTGCCCTCTTGAAATCAGTTGGTCACATGACAATTATTAAAATGTATTTTAAGAAAATTCTAATGGCCAAAGGCCAACACTACATTCAAAACCTGCTAATACATCCAGGCAGATAAGTAAAATCAAAACAAAAACACACACAAACCCCAAACAGAAAACCTCCAAAAGGAAAACTGTTCCATTTGTTTACTTCAATTTGAAGTAGATATTAATGACATGAATGGACCAGTCACGGTTTATTTGAAAATCCCTCAATCCTCTGATGCACTGTAATTCTGTGGTCAATGCCGTTTGTACAAACACATTTCATTCAGAATACTCCAACAGATGGTGAAACTTGAGTGGCCGGGCAGCTACCGCAGGGTTCTTTTGTCTGTAAAAGTTTGCAGCACGTCAAGATGCCATCCAACTTACAGACTAACTTCACATCGATACGTCCTCCCACTAGACACTGTGCATCGAAGACCGTCTGATGAACTATGCATGAGACAGCTTTATAAATTGATGGCTAGCGTGTTTCGACTGTCAAAAACTTCATTACAGTACACTTTACTGTACAAACACTTTAAAGGATGTTTATTAGGAAAGTCTGCAAGTCATAATGGATAGTAGAGTTCTTGTTTATGGTACCTTCTTGGCCTCTAATAATTCTGTTTGCCTCCAGTATTAAAATCAAACTGCTTCCAATGAAGGTGATTACTAAAATGAGCTATGGTATGTTAACCTACAACTCACAAAATGCGACAGTACAGACATTAATTTTTTTTTTTTAACTGTCTGTTAAGTTGTAATCTAAGTTGTGAACATTTAAATATAATATATATCTCATATGAAAAAGCTAAAGCACAAGTGCTTCTGCACACCCCCCCACCCCTTGAGCCAAACCCACCCCAGTTCCGGTTTGGGCCCTGACCGATTTGGAATGCTTTCTTAGGCCACCCATTTCCACAAATTTGTATGCACTCAGGAAATATAAAGTCAAAAATATACAAATCTCTTGTTGTTATAAGGTTTTTGTGAGTGAAATTACCCAGGACCATGGACTTGGAAGGAGAAGGGGGGGCAAGAGAGGGAATTTACAGCAATTCATCTTCAAAGTTCAAAACTGGTCACTTCACAGAAAGACTGCAGGACTGGTGAAATTCTTGCTTCTAAAAAGTGATACTGTAGTGGAGAATTTTCTAGGAAAAATAAAACAGCTTTTAATAACTGGCCCGCTGGTATGAGCTACCGTGGAATAAATTAGCACAAAAATGGAAGTCTTATAACTGTTCACTGTTACAGACGTAATCAACAAGGTCAGTCACTCTCAAAAGTTCATCTTCATCTTCCTCCGGCCCTACTGCTTCCTGCCCGCTCCCCGTCCCGTTGGGTGCCAGGCTGGCGCTGGCTGTGCTGTCCTTGGGGGCCTGGGTCTTCTCGCTTGGCTTGCCAATCAAGTTCTCAATGGTTTTACCTGGGCTCTGTCCATTAGTGGAAGGCAAGTCCACCAGGCTGTAGTCCAAAGGGCTCTCTACTTTCCCTACATTATCAAAGTCATCTTCGTCATCGCTTTCTATCCGGTAGCAGTGCTTCTTGGTGTTGTCTTGAGGAGCTTGTGGTGCTGGCAGCTTATTTGCAGGAGCAGGGTTTTCTGCGTCGTCATTAGCATTTTCGCAGTTATCTTCGTCGTCTGTTTCGATTCGATTCAGCCGTTTGCGGACAGGCCTCCCTTCGTCTTCCTCATCCTCTCCTTCTTCCTCAGAGTAGTCGTCTGTACTTCGCCGACGTTTTCGAATCAATCGCTTTGACTCCTTTGTGGATTCATCATCTTCAGAGTTCTTAGATGTGTAGCTCTCTGGAATAAGTAGCAGACTTAAAGCCGTTAGCAAATCTGAGTGCAACCAAAACACTTACAGTTTTTTATTTTTTATCTTTCACACTCATTAAAAAGCCATCTCTCTCTCTCACCACACACGTCCGTCTCCTTCCCCAGTTTCCCCAACCATGTCAAAACGCTTGCATTCTTTTTGCTTTTTAAATAAACTGCTCAAGTAGCAAAGACCAACAATTTGTTGATATTCTGTTTCCAACCTGAGGAGTACCAGAGGCTTTGGAGGCAGGTGTATTTCCCCCTAAAGTGATAATTGCATGCCGGGAATAACGCAGAACTGCATCCCTAATCTCACAGCACCTGCTTTACACCCTTCCAGAAACTGAGAGCCCAAATAATGGCTGCAGTATCATAAAAAGATACATATGTGCACACACACACACAAAACTGTACTATGCCCCCGCCACCCCCAAATTATATACAACTTCTTCCAAAGCATACGAACACTGCCTAAATGTCACCTGAAGTTTGCTGCCCTTTAATGGGAGGCCTTTTTCCGGCAAACTGGAATATTGCCTACACACTGACAGCCTTTACACTGACCCTTGATGGCTTTAGGTGAGAAAAGATGGAGACTGAAAAATCAAATGGCAAACACCACTTGATGTCTCCTTGTGATTTGCCTTAGAAATGTGTGTGAATTGTAATTTTAAAGGATATTATTTAACGGGAGTTTGAGTTGCTAGAGACTCTGTCAGAGTTCCTGTATTTTCAACATAATTACATTTCCAGTAACGCTGTTACATATTTTATAACACCCTGTGGGAACTGTGGGAGAGTACTGGAATGGTACTAAATGGTGCCGATTTTAATATGCAAAAAGCCAGTACCAAAAATACCTGAGGAAATGGGATTTCATGGAGAAAAGACATGTCAGTCAGGCACTGTTTAAAGTCACAAGTGCAGGCAGCAAAAAACTCAGCCATCATATAGCGGATTCTTAGCAGAGAGCCTATACATCGTACTTCTGAGAACAGACTGTATTGAAGTATAAGATCAAGTTATCGAGATGCTATGCAGTTGCATTAGGTACTTGTTTCCCTTCATCTAAGAGGATCCTCTAACACTCTGTAAACCCAGGCCAGCACTTCCAAAACTTACCTACAAATTAGAGGCGCTCGGCCTGTCAAGCGCGGCTGATTTTCTGAGGAAGCCTGGCATCCATTGCAACCCGTACCGCACAGCATCTCTGAAAGCCGGACCTAAGGTCTCATAAGCTGGGCGCCCAGAATGCAAAGCACCCAAAGTCAGTGGTTGCTTTTGTAAAAGCTAATTTTACATCAAAATGCACATCAGTCACTCATGGTGTGACTGACATTACTGAGAGTAGGCTTCCTCTGTACTTAGCACAGCTCCTTCAAACAGGAGATCGAATGACTCTGAACCACCAGCACAAATTCAGTCAGGGCACTAGAAGTAATACCCTTTCTCTTACAAAAGAGAATCTTTAAAGACTCGTCGGATGAAGCTTTGTGACCTCTTAACAGAAAAGTGGTGAAACAGTTATATTAGTGCCAATTTTGGAATCCCAGCACTCCATGCCAGACACAGTAAGTTCGGACCTGGAAGTCAGGATTAGGGACAACGCTGACTTTGAGAAGTGATTGTAACAGTGCATCATAAAGTACCAGTGGACTGTTTCAGAAGGAAACAGTTTCTGAGAAACATCACAGAACTCCAGAAAGAAGATTCTCCAAAACCTGTGAATTAGATACAGTTTTCTCTTCATGCTAATGCAGACATATACCAGCTCCTGCAAACAGTGGACTGTTTATTTTACCTTCACTATCTGAAGTGGAGAGCCTGCGTTTATGAACTCTTCTTAACTCCTTCCCATACCGGACACTTTTCTGTGAGCCATCGCTTTCTGAATCTTCCTTATAATTAACTTGTCTCTTCTGATTCCGTCTTGATCTTCTCCTCCCAGTTTCCAGGTAATCGTCATCACTGTAATCTGTGTAATCACCGCTCTCTGTACAGAAGAAAACAGTGACATGCGTTATTCCATTAAAGCAAAACTGCACAATTTAGATAAGCTTTAGACCAGCGCCAATAACATCATGCGCTCTTCCAGCACAGGAGAGTCTCAATCCTCATGCCTCGTTACCCTGACCCGTTCCAGGCTCATGCATCAGCTCCATTATTCATCGCCAGCGTAGATTTGTTTGATTTTAAAATCTTCTCACAAACCTTTTTCCTGTCTCCCTCAAACTCCTCCAGAACAGGTTTCCTTCCAGTGTTTTTGTTCCCTCATCGCTACTGGCACCAAAGATGCCTCCTCTACAATTCCTGACAGTTGAAACAACCTTACCGAGTCGGAGTTGTTGATGCACATTACCACTGACACTGCAAAGTCCTTTCTGTTTGTAAAATTTAAATAAATTGTACTCTACTCGAACACTTTTAGGAATAGGTAAACGAAAAACCACTGACAAGATGAAGCTCCAGGTAAGATCTGAGTTATACAATTTAAGTTAACAACAAAAATCAGTCTCACTCGATCATAAGTTTGCTTAAAACAGAAACTGTATAGAAGAAACTTAACATCATTCACAGTTCTTCCTGCACCAGTCTACTGCAGCTAGTGTCTTTAAGAATTAAATTCATTTTCATCAGCTGAAAATAGCCTTGAATCAGCTTTAGCTGCTTTTTCACTGAGCTGTGCCAGAAAAATTATCCCGAGATACATTTCTATACATGTCACATACTATTCCTAAGTTAGTGATTGACATGAGTCACAGATCAAAGTGGCATCCTCTTTACTTCCTAAACTATTAGAGAAAGAATCAGAGCAAGTCAACAAGAACAACCACCTTCAGAAAGAAACGCCATCTCTGGAGACTGAAAATAAAGCCACTTGCAGGGTACTGTATTTCCTTAGCTCAAAATAGGGTTAAGGCAGGATCCTGAGGGACAGTAACAGGGTTAAAACAGAGAAACACAGAGTTAGGACTATACTCTTAGATACATAAGGAATGAAACTGGAATCAGCTGATTTTAAAGCAGATGTGTGTCCACCAGGAAACAAATAGTCGCTCCTGTGCATTACAGAATAGATGAGCAATCTCTTTAGGCTCCTGCCAGTATCTTCACTGATAACAGCTTACAATTAGTGCAATGATGCGTTCAGGACAGGGAGACAGCAACTAGTTTAAGTGCATATAGCTATCTTCATCTGTCCATGCACGAACCCTCCTTTCGGAAACCAGTACTTCAAAGGAACTTACTCCAACATGTTCATCATCTATATTCTAGAGAGACAGACAAAACACTGGAAAGGTAACGCACACTGCAATAAGTTAACACCCCAGCGTACTTAGTACCTTAAATTCACAATAAAAATAAGTGCTTATATATCTGGCACTTTCTAGGACTCAAATGCAGCAGAAACAAGGAGGACAGTCTTCAGAGAAAGAAGCTAATCACAAAAAGGTGCGACTATTGCATTCTCACACTTCAAACGGCGCAAACAGAAAACAAACTGGTTGAAGGACAAGTAGAATAAAGTGAATTATGAGGTTCTCCAGTGATGCAAGAGTCTTCAGTTACTGAAGATCAAAAAGGATAATCGTAGAAGAGACAGATTCAAGGCATTATCGTTTGCTTTCACGCCTACCAGAGAACACAGAATGCCATACAACTGAAGGAATTTTCTTCCAAACAAAGTGGGGGAAAATGTTTCTTTCAGAAGCTTTTTCAAAGGTATTCCGAAGGTCTCCAAGTAGCTGGAAAGAACTACATTTCTGCCTCCATTCTTTTGCTTCCCTGCAATTGTGTTCCAAACAGGAAGATCCAGGATAGCTGAAACGGCCCACCAAGGTGCCCTTTTGAATCATAACACAAGCGTTCATTTAAATACATATGTACTTAAAATGCCAAGAACCTAGTACTCAATACTAGTTTCCTGCAGAATATTCACAGCAGAACAAACAGCAAACTGCTTTACAGATGGGGAGCAAAAGATGACACCTGAACTGACCCAAGCAACCAAACAAGTTACTGTCAGTCGTGACAGGAAACCGAGACTTCCACTCTTCCTCTCTCCTGTACAGACTATTTAGTGTATTTAAGACTCTCATACTCACCAGATTCTCTGCTTGAATTGTCTTCAGAATCTTCATCTTCATCATCCTCAGAATATTTTTTCTTGACTGTTTTCCTTCGTAACCGCCTGCTTTGCCTCATGGGCCTGGAGAGGTGTCGCCTGGATATGCGGGCACAGAACTCTGAATCACTGTCTTCGTTTGATGGTGGGTCATCTTCACTTTCATCCAGATTTTCCTCTGATATAACAAACTCGTCCTGAGATCTGTTCAAAGAGAGACCACACAGACAACAGAGATAGACAGCGGAAACAAAGGACTTCTTTTTACAAGTGATATATGCAAAATAAGTATTGTCTTACACAAAAAACCCCGCACAAATCTTATAGTAATAATGCAGAGCAAAGATCCAGAGAGAGCAAACTGCCATCACTGACATTAGGTTTCAGTTGTATACTTGGGATGTAGCTTTACAGTGCATTACACAGCAGATTAGAACAGCAGGTGAATATAAACACTCTGGCAAACTGAGACTGCAGGTGACATTCACATAGGACAGATTCTAGAGTGTTCATATAGTACACTGTAATGTGACATCTGCATAGCAATAACTATGGATGAGCATCACCTGCAGAGGGGAAAAAACCACCCACCATGTTCTGACAGAGATGACCTTCCCTTCATGAACCAAGCACTGTCCTATGCAATTTCTGAGAGTTAGAATATCGTGTCTTAACACAAGATTGTTGCTCTCACGCAAAACATGCATCTCACAAACTTATCAGCTTGTAACACTCACATCGTTTCAAAAGTAAACAAATGCTTTTTTTAAAAACCGTTGAGCACTGAAGGTACAGTCACTTGCACTTGGCCGCCAGCCGAATGTAAATTCCAGTATAACATCCAGAAGGCATTCAGCAGAGGATGGAGTTGAAAATGCATGAGCACACTTTAACAGATCAATGCACTATTAATTCTGTGAGATTTCCACAAGCTACACTCATTGATTGGAAATTTCCAGCACATTTAGCTCAAATATTCAGGGTGTCACTGAAATGTCCTCAGCATGGTCACAGGTGAAAAACAAAGCTTAAAATTTGCATCTATGTTTTACAGATTATCCATACACTTACTAAATTGACTCAGTGACTGGTGTAAAGCTTTAAATGTTGATGGTAAAGACCCTAGACCTCATGCTCCATTATGTTTCTTCATTGAGGCATAAAGGACATCTAAAATAATTAAATGTTTTAATGTTAGGAATTCCCCAGACTGAATGATGAGAAATTCCATGGAAAGAGAGTTTCAGTTAGCCAGAGCAATACTCATTTAGTGTTTAAAGCTTCACATGACACATACTTGTCTTCTACAGTATAAACCACTTCTTTGGCTCTTTTCAAACTCTGTCTCCTAGAGAGCAGAAATCAAGAATTTATTTCAGAACCTGCATGTCACGTATGCTCTAAATGGGGAAATTTTAATCTTCCCATTTCTAAATGACAATCAGGCCCAATAAAAATCCCATAAAATAGGACATATTTTCAAAAGGAAACAACCAGCCTCATTTTAGCCACATCTTTGTTAAGGATTTCTGCTAGAAAGTCACATCAATCAGAGAACTGAGCCTGTCTGGGTCCTTCACTAACATAACCATGTACAGAACCCCGCAGTGTGGCCTCAAACATACCAGTAATATTTCCAGAACATGTTTTACTTAAAACACAGATCGGATGATTTCAGCACATGGATCCAGAGCGCAGCTTTTCCAGTACAATGACGTTCCCCTAGGCCAGGAGGACTTTTGCTGGCACTGTGCAGTGCTGTTCCAGCACTGGGCACATGCTCCTAATTATCGTTTCAGGGGCACTGCAGTCACAGAAGCCTGTAGCGGTCTGTGACTTGTGGTGGAAGTTAAATTGCAGACCTACCCATCACTGATCTTGAATTCATCCTCACTCTCTTCTTCATCCAAATTACTGTCACTGTCCAAGTCATTTAGTCGCCGTCGTTTCTTGCGTCGTGCCGCGGCAGCCCTTTGTGGTCGCTTGTTTTCTTTCCTTTCCTCCTCTAGAATTGTGGAAATGTCTTTTCCACGGTGACCTGTGATATTAGACATGTCTTTGCCTCTGCCAATGCCTGAATTCAGTGATAGGGGAAAAAAGAGCAAGTTTATTTTTTGTTTAACTTTATACATATTTCTTCCACGCCTCTAGCTTCAGTTTATTTTGTATAAAGCAGAATATTTTTTTTGTCATGCAAGACTCTGTCTGGAGTCTTGTTCCTGTGGTTACTTGGAAATACTGAAGTCCATGTGGAAGACAGCGGCTAAGTGTCAGCATTCTGATACCCCAACCCAGATGAATACCAATGCTAGTGCTTTCTGAGTAGGGCAGATATCAGAAAATACATCTTCTTCATAATGCTGAATATCCTTCTTGGGAGATGACACGTTTAAGTTGCTGTTTGGCCAGGGAGTGGAGTTTCTGAAAAGTTGGTTTTACTGTTGAGACTTAGTTACGTTTATCATGTGGATCTTGTGTCACACACCCACAGCCACCTGATTTTCAGATAGTCTGCATGCATCCCCCAAGCTTCTGAAAACTGGTGTCTTTATGGAGATGCCACAAGTCAAACAACTGAGGGATAACATTTCATGGCGGTTTTCTCCAGGCAAGTTAAGGTGATGCAGAAGCACAAATCCATCCACATCTCTCAGATACTGTTGAAGATCTCTCTTTTGCTCCCCTATGTTGCCTTAACAGGCAACAAAGAACATAATTTCACTTTATTCAAGTTCAACTGAGAAGTGCTTATAGATCTGGATTAATATTTTTAAGATGACTTTGTAGACCCAGTCTTTGGGGGATCCAACTGCAGACCAATTTATGAGCCCAATTTTACAGGGCACAAATGTCAATAGCACTAAGTGCCACTCCAATCTCAAATCCAAAACTTAGCATTAATTTTAAGAGTTTTCTTGTCATGCTTATTCATTGCATTCATATATCAAAATATGCACAAGTGGAATTTAACTATCAAGACCAAATACTTTTTGGCATCTTTTAGCAGCCTGGGATAGCCATTCCCAAGGGAAATTACTTAGTTTGATTCCAGAAATACAGCAGTAAAAACTATAAACTACAAAGTTTAAGGGAGAGGATTATATTCATTGCTTCCCATATCAAAATAGATTTGGTCTCAATCTTATCAACATTGCAATGAAAAACAAATAACATCAGAAACATACCTCCTCCATCAGCCTCCTTGATATCATCTTCAATTGCCTCATCAATTGCCTCATCAAACTCATCAAACCTAAAAGTAACAGCTTTCATTTACCACTTTGAAGCGAACCCTAATTAAATGATATTATGAAAACATACCTCAAAAATCTAAAACTACTCTAAGAAATCACACTGTACAGACAATGGGCTGGATATCTAATAAAATAACAAAGATAATGGGCTGGATTGATGATAAAATAGCCATTTTTTAAAAGGTGTGTTTCTTATTTCTACTTGCTAGCAGATTATTTATCATTGCCTGGCTGTCTTACTACTGATTTATGTCAACAGAAAACCACTTCCATTTTACATGACATAGCACTGAATTTAACAATATGTAATTTCAAAGTTCTTTAAGATGGTATCAGTGGCATTTTTCACACAAAGTATTAGTCATTTTTCCCCACACCTTTTATTAGATGACATACGCACTACCAATGTGCAAAACAGACTTTCTGAAAAGCACCTATTAAAGTCAAAGTAAATTATTCATCCTGTCTAAATTTTCCTTGAAAACTTATTTCAGATAGCTTCTTTCTCCTCTTAAAGCTCACGGTAATTATACTTTATGGATCCGCAACATCCTAAGCTGAACAGATACAACATACTGTACACAGTTCTTTGTAATTATATACAAATAAGCTATTATGTAATGTTACATAACTAAATAGGACAAACAAAAGCAAAATATTTGAGTATGTTTGTCCTGCAGCAGCTTTTATAAAACTGCATAAATCTCTGCACGCTGAGAAAATGGAGGAAAAAGGATCCAGTCCTTTTACACAGATGACTGCAGTTTGTTTCTTCAGTTATGAATTCAAATCCCGTAAAAAAGGATTGTTACCTGTTTCACCAAATAGATGCCTTGAGATATAACATGCAGAAGTACAAATTTTATTAACTATAGAGGAAAGATTTTATTTAGATGCAAGTTTTTCTTCTTCTCATTTTTAAAAAAAAATTTTTGGGGGTATTTTTTTTTTTAGATACAAACA
>WAAD01025254.1:0-14789 GCA_013389945.1 Fregata magnificens | reverse complement strand
TTTTTTTTTTTTTAGATACAAACAACTAACAACTGGACAATACTTTCATTAAAGATTCAGTTCTCAGTCACGAAAGAAAGATTACAGTTATATTTATCTTGGTCCTCCATAGCAATCTCCAGCAGAACAAGAAAAGAATAGATCTAATATTACTCTGTATTCCAATAGTAAGCATAAAAGACTTTCTCCTTTAAAAATAAGGTGATGGATTTCTGGTCTCTTTATATTCCTTAAGAACAACTGCACATCACGTTCAAGGCAGCTTTATACAGCAAGGAAGTAACTCTGAAATTATTCCATCAACCAGATTAGTTCCACATTACTCAAACATTATCTTCCCTTCACACCACTAAAGAAAAAAAAAAAAAAACCAACCCTCTTTAAAATGTGAGAAATCACTTAAGGCTTTCAAATCACTGCTAACAAATAACCTGAGCTCAAACATGAGCTGACAGCTCCTTGCCCATTAGGTGTAATGGAACATAATTTCTTCTGCTGCTGCTTTATTCATAACGCAGATTTCTGCTAACCTCCTCACAAGAGGACTCAACAGATGACTCGGGTGATACCAACGGATTACGTATCTTTAGAGAACCCAAATGCTGCACAATACAGATTTGTCTGTAAGCGGAATAAGACGTTTAGCATTTATTTTCCCCCGCTGAAGGAAAGCATACACAATTCTCACTGACACTAGTAGGACTTCACTGCAGACATATAAATTTGAAGTGACACACTGACACATGTAATATTTTCACCAGCTTTAAGTCGTGTGTATGACGTGGTCTGTAAGGAAGACTGTCATTTTGTATTGGAAGATTGATTTTTCCAGAGCAACATTATATGAAATATTATTTCCAATAAAAATTATTGTCTTTGCACAACATGTGTCCTGCTGAAGTCATGCCAGATACCCTACAGGCAAGATTTTTTTTCCTCCTGGTCGGATGTTGCCTGACCTGTCATGAACATAACAGCAAATCTATATATCTTGCCTGTGGCATAATGTTCCTTACAGACCTACTTAACTTCCCAAAGCAGTAATGGCGTTTTCATTACTGTGGCCTCTGCTGTTAATTTAAAAAGTTACCGAAAATCAACAGCTAAGCAAGGTCAGACTGAGTCTTCTGAAGAGGCTGGAAAACTCAGCATATACAAACGCCATGCCTCTCCTCAACAGCAAAACCAGACTGACTAGGAGTTTAATCATGGTTATTGTTGGAAGGATTTGGAAGTTCTAATGTTCTAATTTTTGATGATAAAGGCCTACATAGAGCAAGTACAGGAAAGGTAATACTTTTTTTCTTTTTTTTTAACATTCCTAATGCAGCTGTGACAAAAAACCACAAGCTCTCAGGCAACCACATTCTCCTCTAATCCCAAAAGGCAGCCTACTTGCCTGGTGGACTGAAGAGGATACGGAGAACCTCAAGGTATTATTTAGAAAACAGTTTATAAAACACCTTGGTAATGCACTGAGAACAAAAGGCAGTATTAAGATCATGCTAAATTTTGGAAACTTTAGTGACTGTTCTACTTTCAGAATGCACAGAGTCTAAATATCTTGTAATTTTAATTTACTAATTGCATTTTATCACAATTTCTCTAAAGAGTTACAGATCATTTTTAGACGCACTGTCTCATAATTGCATTTTAAGCTTCATGCCCCTTTCATGTAAAGAAGCTGTAAGGGGGGGAAAAAAAAGAGAGAGAGGAATTTAAGGCCTTTAGACACAAGTGTTAAGTCTCCCTTTCAACAGAAAGGAGAGGTATGATTCACCTGCTTTAACTTACTCCAGAAACTGCAGTAACACCAAAACCTTCTCCAGTATTCCTGAACAAAGTAGCACATACATTCTATTTTTTTAATGCATCATCCCTTCACTATACCACCTCATATACCTTTAAAACCATCAAGCATAACCAGTACTCAGAGGAAAGAACAAAGACGCTTCTCTTTTAAATGTAAAAGTGTGTATGAGAAGTGGTGGGTTGCTTGAGAAAGAAAATGACAGTATGACTTTTCTTTGTTTTACAAGCTATTTAAACAAGCTTTTTTTTTTTTTTTTTTTTTTAAAAAAGCTATTTAAACAAGACCTGTAGCTTATGCACTTTCGGGTTCTGGTAGACCTCCTTTCAAGCAGCTTTGATTTTGGCTTTTTGGAATCTTTCTTCTTTTCTTCCTGACCTTCAGGTATTTCAGGCTCCTGTTCACATAAGACAGAAGTGTCAAATAGCTTTATCTCCCCGCTCCCTCCACACTCATTATGACTGAACTCATATGATACAGATATTCATACAATCTAGAAAGCTCATAGGCCCAACACAACACATTTTGGCTTCTAATATAACGACTTGTTACAGCAGACTTCACATGAACACTTGCACATATTGCCCTTACTGGCTACGTAATTTCACAAACACAGAGTTTAAGGGTTCAGGCTATTGTATTGTTGTGTTTGTACAACACTGAGATCATGCCTCAGGTGATACTCCCAGGACTAGTAAATGCAGCAGCTGAAAAAATTGTTGCTAGCATCTCTACATACTGAGCACAGGGACACCTTTACATGGTGCACTTCCAATAAAGTTCTACGCAGGTTAATTTTATGATATTGTTTCCAAGTTATTAATTTAGGAAAAAAAAAAATCTGCCCCCAGGCTGAATTTTTCAACTATTTGCTCCCAGGCATAGACTCTTTTGCAAGTTTGTAAAATCTGTTACGATTTTTCTGTTATCCAGAGACGGGGAGAAAGTTGGCTTTATTACAGTCAGAGTGGAAAGCCTATGTTTAAAAAACCCCAAAGTTTCATTTTAAACTCTCATGCAAGAAACAGATTATATAATTTCGGACAAAGGCGTTTGGCTAAGACTTCAAGAGAATCACTTTAAAATGCATTTAGGAAGTGAGAAGAGGCTGTTCTCCACATGAATAAAAACATTTTTCCTCTTCTGTAAAGGGAAACCATATAAAAGCATCTGTTAATAAAACACTAAATGTTTATAGTTCTTAAGCACATGTGACTTCAATATACATTTGTCAGAGGCAAAAGTTATGCTTCTAATAGATACTACATATTCCCTCTGAATCATAAGCCAGAAACATTTGCTTCCATCAGTTCCAAAGGAAGGCTATGACAATTAGCTCAGACCTAGATAACTATACAGCAGACACCAGAGTTAAATAAACTGAATCCCACCTTTATAAACTACAGAATGGTAGAGCACTCTACCCAAAACCCAACTGTAATGGGTAGGGAGGCGATTCTGCAATCCTTCACTGACGGAGGACTCTGTGTGGCACCAATAGGCTCTAATAAACACGATAAAGCTCCCTTGGTTTCTCTGCTAAATTCAATCTCAGTCTAAAATGAAGGGTCTACAATTATTTCTGACCTGCATATATATTGATTTTTCTATCCAAGATGCTACTAGCACTGCTAACACACCACGGAAAAACTTCTTCCCTGAAAAGTTGGGAAAATAAAACAATAATATAACACAGACACAGTAACTTACCTGAGGTGGAATGATGTTCTCAATACTGATACCCACATACACCAATCGCTCTTTTCTTTAGGAGAGAAAAAATGAAAATAAGTTTACAGACAGACTGCAGATATCTAAAATAATGCTGTAATTAGCACCGTTTGAAGCTCTTACTATCGCTAGGCAGAAGCATCCCAAGAGGATGTTCCAACTGAAAACAGTTATTTTAGTTGGAATTATGTGCTAAATCTCATATGATTACATTTTTCTGCATGCATAATGTAAGAGATTTCCAAAGAGTTCTGACAAACAACAGTACTTGAAGATTGCAGGCACCACAGAAATGATTGAATTGCGGTGTAAAAAGCAATTAAAAAACAACTGAAAAATAATAATGTCATGATCAAGATTATGCTGTCAGATCCCTAACTACCACCAACCTTGGAGGTGCTGAAAGATAAAATGGGAATTCAAAATCATACTGAACTGGAAAAATTGCACAAAGATAGGATGCAATCCAAAACGGACAAGGGCCAGATTTTTAGACCCAGGCAGGAACAATCAACTTTAGAAACACCAGGGAACAAATAATTGCCTACGTAGCAATTCTTTGCCAGAGGAGAACAGCCTGAACAAAGATCAACAGAGTCAAGCTGCTGCAGAAACAACTCTAATGTCAGATGGACGTGTGAACAGAACAGCCTACAGGACAAGTGAAGGAAGCCTGCCACGGTCGTCAGCCCTGTTCACACCTAGCTGGAGTACTTGGTGCCATCAGGGCACCACACATACTTCGGGAAAGATGTGGTCCAGCTGAAGAGTTCAGAGCTAGCCAGTAGGAGTTATTGGAGGGCAGCAGAGATGCCCTGTTGGGAAAGGCTGAAAAAAGAGGATAGACTGGTCTAGAGAACACTGGACCAACGATGGGAGAGAGAATAGCACTCAAATACAGGAAAGACTCTTGTAAGGAGAAGTGGGCTGTCCTCCTTGTCCACAGTACATTACAGGAGTAAATCAAAGTAAGTAAAATTCAGTTTAGACTTAGCTTGCCTCAACACTAGCATCCTGTATCATCTGAATTGCCCTGGGCACAACTTGACTCCTGGCCTCTACTTGTGGCTCCTGAAGGACACAAGTCTCCCACAGGTCTTGTCATATTTGTCCATCGCAACTAGAGATGTCTCGGATACCCTAGCACCTCGCAGACAGCAGTGGGTGCTGATCTTTAGGGTACTGCATTGAGCTTTCAAAAAAGCAGTCCGTCAGGAAGAATAGCCAGGTACTGCAACAGACCAAGGTGGGTAACCAAACTGCCATCACCATAGGATCCCTACTAGCCGCCTTCTAGGAAAACAAGGGATAATTTAAACAAAAGAAGGTATCAAAGAAAGTTGGTGGCATTTATTGGGCTCTGCAAGGACTCTAAAAGCAAGCCACATCTCCACAGATTTTAAAATTATTTTGAACAACAGTATTTTAGACCATACACAATCCTGCATGATGACAAGGTACGAACTAGACATTTGCCAGCAGACCTCCAACTTTCATGATCCAGTGAAGCATCACTACAGTTGAAATGAAATCATGCAAGAACCAATGCTAACCTCTTCTGGGTTTGAGCTGAAGAATCTCAATCAACCAGAATCACACTTCTTAAGTTACAGTGAGTGGTTGTTTGAACGCACATCACATTACACTTGAGTCGCAACAGGATGCATCATGTACACAGGTCATGTACACAAGTGAAGTCACCTGTACACAAACACCTGAGATGCATATTAATTTTAAATACGTTTACTTCATATGTGCATTACTTTTTGCAAATAGAGGCACCTACGTGTAAAAATTTCATTTGCAATACTTCCATTAATTTATAAAGAATGTAAGTAAATTTTAAAAAAGGGTTGTGACTAGCCTTCCACACTATATATTTTTATCCAAATAACCTCCTGCAGAACTCTTTACTGAAAGAATCTAGCATAGTATTTTTTCTTAAGTAACATGAACAAGCACAGTTCCTAAAGTAATACTGACAAAGAGTAAAAATGGATTTTAGGTTGTTTTGCAGCCAAAAAGACCATGAACCGTGACAACTCTGTATCATTATATCTAAATTGAAATTTCTGGCTGCCTATAAAAGTAATTGGTTTTGTCTCCTAATGTCAGATCTCCAAAATGATAGATCAAAAGAAATCTTCATCCACCTGAGCACCACGAGATTGGCTGGATGAGGAAGAATTTTGTCATGCACCGTGCAAAATCACTATGCTCTTGAAAATGAATTAAAATAGCATCTTAAGGCAAGGAATACAACTCCTAAAATGAGAAAGGAAGTATAAATGTAAACATTTTAGTATTCAGCAAGTGTCTTCAATAGTTTCCCCCACTTCTCATTTCTTGTGATGCAAAGCATTAAGAGACAGGAGAGATGAGGAAAATTCAGCTGTTTTTAAACATGATCAGTGAGGCTTTCGAGATCTGCTTTTCTTCTCCCTGGCTTGAGTACACACTGCTTAAGAAATTAGCAAGTGAAACAAGCCAGTCCTGCTGAGGTAAAGGTCTTAAAAAGAAATGCAAAATGAAGTATCTAATGCATTCCTTATTAGTATGTAGTACACAGAAGCTCAACACTTTAACCAATAGTTTAAACATTTGAACCAACAGGTCTCCAATAGTAGGTGCAGATAAGCACTGACTAGTTATAAACTTTTCCTAGATGAATCCAGAAAACATTTTCTCTCATGTAAACAGCTGCAAAAGTTGCTACAGGGAGGTCATGAAAGTGGGCATGAAAGGAAGTACTCCACCTGATTTGGCCTGGGAGAAGTAGGGAAGCAGTCCCCAGAGGGATTTTCTATCAAGAATGTCTGAGAGTCTCCACCACGAACTAAGAGGGGCATCCATAAAAGCTTTAACGTCCACTCCCTCTAGCTGGTGGTAGGACATGATTACAGAAGTTAGCGTGTACGTGAGAAACCTGAAATTCAGCCAGGTTGTTGCAGTAACATCTTCAATTCATGAACAGAAAACAAATAAAAGGTATGACTTTGATCTATGTCAACGTGAAACCTAAAGTTTTCATTAAAAAAAAAAAAATCTGTGACATTAACACTTTGGGGATACGTAAGAATATAGCTGAGCAGCTGAAACAATTTCAGTCAGATTCCTGAAAGCCAGAGAATAATTGAAAGAGCAAGCCAGTATCGCTAGTTCAAAAAAGCACGATAGTAACACTGGTTCAAAGACTCTATTAAGTGTATGTGCCCGTGATGAGACAGTTGGTTTTCTTCTCTTTGCCAAAAAGACAAGACATACTGTGACTTTACAGAAACATTACATTAAAATATTTCTGTGCCCCAAACAACCAACCTGCTTTAACTTTTACACTGAACTGTAATAAGGACTATAATTTCTTCTAGCATTATAATTCTTCAGCCTTTTTACCTTACGATTTGCTAAAATATACCACCATTAAGTGGAAGACTTCAATACTCAACTACTGTATCATTAAATCTTTTATAACCTGAGCTCATTTCTCTTTTTAAGAGACTTTAAACAAAATTTTAAAATAAAAAAAAAAACCACCCAGTCATATGATATACAATACAAAACATTAGGTTCATTTAGGATCAGATAGCAAAACTGTTGTTAAACATCTGTTTCAGACACTGAAAAGTGCTATAGTATAAATTGTATGCTCTCCTGTAACCGTTAAAAGATCATATTCTTACGCAACACTAGTGATTTCAAGAAAGCAAGACAGACTGGAAAAAGCTTGCATTCCATGTAATGTTTGCCAGCAGAACATTTACCAAAGTAGGTGCAAAAATGTTGTTCACTAGTAATGAGTCTTCCCACTATAAAGCAGAGCAGCAGACACAGTTCTGTGTCCCGTACTCCTGCACAGATGGAGGCTGTGTGTAAGCTGAGCTCACTCATAAAAATAGCTAACAGTTTTGTTCCCAAAGCTACAAATTCACTAGAATTGGCAAGCCATGGATAATTTTAGCACATTGTCATCTAGATCCACTCTGAGCAGAAGCAGCGATGTTCGGAACAGTTGGTACCTGATCTGTCACTGTCACTGTTGCTGCTGCAACAGCAGTAACGAACAGTAGATTGGAAGGAAACTGAAAACAGAAATGCATTGTGCTCCGCTCTTCCCAGCACCAAATCACTACGTCCCATGTGATATTACAGTACAAATATAAGCCTGCTCAATTACTTTCTTTAAAAGGGTCTCACCTTCTGATGAAATTTGTTTTTTTAAGATACAATTCATGCAAAGTTTTATTTAATACATACTGATGTTATTAAATTTTGAAAAGTACTCAATATATACCCTAAAAAGTATAAATTATGCAGACTGCATTTCATGTCCCTCATTTTCAGGTCTGAAAACTGCAGATAGATGTTCCAAATATTACGGATGTTGTTCATATATGCAGTAGACCGGTTTGCATTTAGTCTTCAGTAATGGGAGGGGTAGACACAAAATTTCATTCAAAGTTGTAATTCGGCTGACCCACTGCACTACAGCAACTGTATAATCTTGTAAATTCGGCAAAGTTTAACAGAATCTAAAGCAACAAGACTCAAAAAACCACATTTATCTGGACAAACTTTGTAACAAAGTCAGGACTTAAACTTGCTTACAGCAGGAACTCTACACACAGCTGACAGTGTTACTAACACATGCAGCTGAATCAGTGCTGAAAACCATTTAACTGCTAGTATAGGAAAGCCAAATTTGCGTTCAAGCACCTTGACCAAAGTTTAATACAAATGTATTTGCCTATCTTTTCCAATTATTGGACTTTTCCTCCCTTGCAAGCTCTCCCAGGACTGCGCCACCGATAATCAGTGGGAAGCCAAAGCTGGTCTTACCAATTCCCAGTCTCGTCACTACTTTCCTCCCCAGTCCCCAGTTATTTTAATGCTTGTTCAGTTATTACTACCCCTCTGCATAGCAGCTTGCTGTGAACGCAACCAAACAATAGTACCTGCGTTCTGCACGCTCCTTCTTTTTTAAGACAACATCCAGATCTTGTAATTGTTCTTCTAATTTCTCACAGAGTAATTTCTAAAGGAATGAAACACAATATTAGTTTCTTTCATAACCAACTATTTTCACATTGAACTAATGTTCAGACACTTCATTCACTATTTCTATCTTTGTCTGGAAGAAGGGCCTTGCTGCACTGGAGGCTCCTCTTCGATGAACAAGGCTTTACAACAAAGACTGTCTTCCTAAAACACTCGTGCTTCACCATGAACTGCTACAGAGCTGCATCCTCCCAGTGACTGGCATTTACTGTAGGCAGCAATGTGCCTAAAGTAAGTATTAGAGAGGTTTAGAATAAACATACTTCTAAATTAGTAGCACATTTTTGTTGGTATTTACAACTTTGCCTCAGAGAAACCTGAGGATTCCATAGACATACATAGTATACATACAGAACATGTACATTCTGTACACAGTGATACCTGTTTGTCCCTTATCCTCATCTTTGGAGAACACATGAGCCCGTGGACACCGCAGTAAAAAGTAGAGATACACTTCAGGATCATTTTCTTATCAAATGTTCCATATCTTAGACCGCCACTTAATACTCAAGGAGCCATATGTAAAAATGACTTTTTATGGACTAATTGGGCCTTACTCCATGTTAATGCCCTCAGCGTACTATTTCCAAGGATGATCTTCACGCTTTTACAAATCTGTCATTTTTCATATTAAAAATTACTAAACAGTAACAGAGCAAGGAGATGCTCTAACTACAAGCTACAATCCTAAACAGTGGAAAGAAAACATTCTTACATATTCAAGATCATCACTACTTAAAAATACTCCTCAGAAGAGAAGTAAAAATCAATGCTCAATACAGCCATATCACATCACGTCCAGTGTGGCTGGCTTTTTGCAGGGCAACAGCCCTTTTGCAAAAGAATTTTTCTAAAAGCAAGGAAGGGGTTTGGGATTGGGCAGATTATTCTGAAAATGTGCATAAATGGTTCCCCGTTAATTTAACAAGAACAGCATCAGACACTCTATGGCTTATCCTCCCAAGCACCATCCCTGCAAATCTTGCTATTTTAGATGTACATTAAATGAAACTGGACACATGCACTACAGGGTTTTTTTGGCAGAACCAGCTTCTAACCTTCAAAAAAGTGTTCATACTTCTTTGTTACTTGACAAGGACAGTGCTGGCTTTCCCAGCAGAGGCAAACTATACCGTGAGACTCATTAGAAATAGCAGCTTTCTCTAACCAGCTTCTGAGCAAATGTCTCTGAAGAAGGAACAGCAATTCAGAAACAGCTGCTTGCTTTGGCCACTGATCCATCCCTTGCTGCCTAGTGCTTCCCCCTCCAGGATGATAACATGATGTTTCTTTTGGGAAAAATTAAGACATTATATTTTCAATACTATGTTAGTCTTGAGGTAATTTAACCAAAGATGGGAGAAGACCAGTGTAGTTGGAGATTCCCATGTACATGTCAGTCATTCATCACTAGCAGAAAAAAGAAAGGGCAAGGAAAACCACCTCATAAAACGCAGTTTTACTAATGGGTAAGAGAGAAGATCAGCATCCCTACAGTCCATCGCAGTCTATTTTTTAACAGAAAAATGATAAAAGAGCCTGTTAAACTCTCAACAAATATCCACGACTGCAAGCAAAGCTGAAAAGGAGAACAGTGAGGTCAAATAGGAACCATACATGCTGGCAAGGTGGGCAGAACCACTCTCCGTCAGGGATTATCATCAAAGGAGGGCGAAGGCAGGCTGTGTGGTATCCGCTGTCACAAGAGTCACACAACAAAATCTGTAGAAATAAAATGAATCATGAGTATTTTTTGGCATTGGCAACATGTAACAAGCTCCAGAACTATTTCACCAGCCAACACAGAAGCGCTTTATAAATATTTTGGACTGCGCCAAAACCAGAAAAATCCTGTATCACTTATCACTAGACATTTCTGGGGCCAGGTGTGGTTTTTATGGGGAAGTTTATGTATCACAGTTTTCTATTTTAACACCAGATTTCCTATGTGTCCTCAGGCACTCAGTACTACTGGACTACGTAGATTGTGTGCCCATAGTGTGGAATCTGGTAATGCTTTCCAGATCCCAGACTAAGTGAAAAACTGCATCTGGACAAGATGTAGTGTGAACTGTTTTCCCTGTACGCTCACATCCACATGAAGGAAACCTGTCCATTTCCTCAATCAGGATGATTTTACGTCCAGGACGGTCGAGACAAAGCCTTGCAGACTCCTAAAGGTATACAGAACTAGGCAACTATTGGAGTTCATACTTAGCTGGGTAAAGCTTGAGATATCTCTTTCCATTAAAAGTGAGGAAAAAAAGCTGGCATAAGCTGTGTAAGTATTTATTGGAATATTTATCTCGAACATCCTAAATTTCAAACTTTGTCTCAACTATGCTGGGATATCTGTCACACACCTGAGAGCATGCTGATTTTGTGGATTCATAGCAGGACTGCCCATTATGATTTCCCAGGCAAGCAGAAGAATTCATGATGATATCTACTGCTGATGAACCAGAACCATAAACATAAACAGTGAAAGCTCGCTGTGCTCTTTCTGTATGGGATTTTGCTATATCCAGTCCTCAGGGTGATGTGCAGCGGTATCCAACGGGGATGACTATGTAGCTGTGACCATGTCACAAGACACTGGAGTGCATACACAGCACTGCTAGGTTTTTTTTATGTTGTCTCCTCTGTATTCATTGAGATTGCAGGCAGAACCTCAAAGCCTCACCCAGATTAATTCTCAATGGGCTGAATTGTGTTACACCTCATACAGAAGACATTTCAGAGGTGGTAAACAGAAGAAATAACTTACTTCCCTCCTTAAAGGTAAACTCATCTACTCCTACATACAGCCGACTCGAAGGATGATGTGCCTTCAGATACCGCCAAAGCCAGTCCATCAAATCTGACACAACAGCCAACAGCTTTCCCCAAAAGCCTACCAGCTCAGGGTGATTGGGAAGGCCACACTTCTTGCACGGCTCATCGTCATCAGCAGGTGCAGCTTCTTCTTCCTCCTCTTCTTCCTCTTCCTCCTCTTCATCAGAGTTTTTTTCACTCTCCGAGTCCTCACTTTCTTCATTACTTGAGTATTTCCACCTGCCACGTGTTCGCGTACCCGTCCACCGAACTTTGCTCCTCTATGAGACATACCGTTTCAAAGAGAAAACACAAAGGAAGCTTACAGAGTTTCTTCCAAGATCTTAAAAAATATTTGTCTCTATAGCGAAGTGATTAATTTCCATTAGAACAGTTGCAGTACATTTACAACAGAGCATTTCAGTTAATAGATTGTCTTTCAAAGAGCCAGGGAACTTGCTTGTGAACATTTAAACTTTCTGACTTTTTGATTATAGCTTTCCTCAACGCAAAGAGAATCTTTTCTTTTTTTTCCCCCCCATGTACAGTTTATGTCTTTTATTTTGCTTTAGGAAATATGTTTGCACTCTAACAAGTATATTCATGTAAGTGTTTCTCATGCTTCCCTCCAAGATAGGCACACTTTTCTGAAATAAAAATCACACCACCTTTTAAGTGCATAGCTTATATCAAGGTCTTCTTTCACATTTATACTTTTCCAGTACTTTTTTGAAGTGAAAACTGATTCAGTTGATGCTTCTTTTTTGCTAATCAAAGGGGCATCGACCCCTTTGTATCACATCTACCTTAGTAAAGCAACCATGTGTCTTGCCAAGCATTTACTTGGACTTTCCATTTTTTTATTTTAAACAGTGGAAAATGACATCTCTTATTCTCTAGATGTGTTAAGCTTTACTAGTTATTTGTTTAAAATATATTTTGGATGAAAAACAGCATTCAATTAAAATTCAGAATATCATTTTGTATTAGTTAAAACTACTTTCTGCAACTAGGATATTTCATACTGAAAGCAACATAGCAAACAGAAAAAACTTTTCTTTCCATTAACTGACTTGTTTCTCATAGACGTCATTCTCTCACAACTGTTTCCCCTCACCAGACATTGAAAAAGGAAAATAACTTTTCTAGCTTTTCCAACTCAAAACATTTTTCAATTTTGACTAAAATACTCATTGACCTGAACGAGCTGAATAAACTAAAATGTACAAAATATTCTATTTATCCTGCAGGATGGACGTGTACCAAAGCCGTATGGTATTTACATTGGTAAAAATTTTTCAGGTTCTTAACATTAATTTCCAGCTCTTTACTGATTTTACTGTTCACTAAACTTTAGTAGCAAATGTCCTTTAAAACCATGATAGTATTAGTTTAAGTTTAGGCTTCATCACATGTCATCATCATTTCAAACCTATTTTTTAAAAGACCCTTCTTTAAAACAAATATAAAATATCCTATTCAAGATTTGGGTATTTTTCATCTTGATAAAATGACAGAAGCTTACTAGTTTCAAACTTCTTCCTCTACCATATTTATTTAAAAATCTCTCTAGAAAAGTAAGTATTTTTAAATCTCTCTATCTTTAAAAAAATAAAAGAGGTCAAGTTAAACTCCTATAGCAACAGTACTTCAAAATTAAAACTACTTGTAGGACTGACAATCACTATGATTTTAATTTTTTTTTTAAATGAAAATTTTAGAATTAATTTTTAAAGTGAAAATTGTTTTCTTTACGTATATGACAGAATTTTTCGGTATAAATGTTACCATTCATTGTAAAATCAACTGTTCATTTTATGAAGGTTATTCAATATAGCAGTATGAGAAAACTTCCTAAATAAGTGAAAGTCTTGGTAGAACTACAAAAATCGGTAAGGAAATGTGTAGCAGTGGAAAAGTGAATGGGATTTCAAGTTGACATAAAAAGACTACACTTAAAAACACAAACTCTTTATTCCTTCTCTTTTGTACTCCATATTCAGAAAAAAAAAGGAAGATAAATTAAAGGTGTTTATAATTACAGACTTAGAAGCACACTATACACATGTACACTTAACTTTTTGTGTTATGTTTACCTGACATAGTTTTAAGATCTATGCCGCATAAGCAAAAGTTCATCATAAAAAAAAGATACCTCCACCCAAAGTAAAATGTATATCCCATGTATGAGAAAAGCTAAATTATATCATGAACTCACCACAACAATAACTTTAGCTTCACCTAGAAACAGAAGTCATAATATTTTTATTCTTCACCATTTGTTGGTTCCTTTTTGGCTTACGATCATCCTGACCAACCAGACACCAAGTATCCATCTAGTAAATCCACAGGAGCTAGAAGTCTCCATTCAGCCACTCAGCCAGACTGACTCAGGTCTGATCATCTCATTTCTTAGAAGAATTCACTCTGGTTGACTTGGTCTACTTAGTTTAGGTTAAATGACAGATTTTATAAACTGGTAAGTCAACACTCTTTTAGGGGGTGTTTTTAGATTTGTTGAGTCCACTAACTGGATTGCAAAGCCAGTTCCTTGCAAAAGCTGACCAAAGGAACAAAATCCTCAATATTCCTATGTAAGCGCATATTCTCCTTATAGATAAGACTGTGGGTATTCTTTATTCCCGGGTAATAAAACTGTATTACCTTGTTAACCTTAGAATTTGACTCCTTCTCTTGTTTTTTTGCATCTTCTTTTCGTTCCGTTTTTTGTGCTGCTGCAGGTTTCTCCTCTTCCTCTTCAGGTCGTTTTTTGTCAGGCTTCTGATCCCGAGTCTCCACAACTTTTGGACTAGGCTTGGATATTCTTGGAGATCGCCTTAATGTGCGGCCAGTGCTGACCTCTTCTGGCGGTGTTTCTGTCTTTCTCTTCCGACTGGAGATCCTGATTGTTAATTTAATTCCTTCTTTCTGTCTTTCAGAAGTAATTTCTTTATTATCTGTTGCACAGCCTTCTTCTTCAGAAACTAGCTTATATTTAAATTTGCTTTTAGGTAATGGAGATTCCTTTGTACTCTCCGTGGAGTCCTCCAGATTAGAAGCATGGGCATCATCTGATCTATCTGGCTCTGTCTTGGCAGCTTCTGTCTCCTCCTCTTGTTTTTCAGGGCTGGATTTTTCTTCTACTTTGCTCTCCTCAGGTAGAGCTGTTTTACTATCAGAGCCCTCCTTTTCCAAAACAGGCTTCTCTAAAGTAACGGGAGAAGTAGATGAAGGGGGCATCTCAGCAGCTGTTGGAGAATCAGGTTTCTCCTCAGACTCACCTCTACTTTTCAAAGTCTCTTCATCAGACAGTGCAAGCTTGGGCAGTTCTGCAGGAGCAGATGCATCTGTGGACTTCTCTAGCTTCTCTAAACATTCT
>WAAD01025248.1:3401-25896 GCA_013389945.1 Fregata magnificens | reverse complement strand
GAGCTAACTAGTCAATATTGGTGGCAGACACCTTCACAGGTGGGTCTTCTTTAATAGGATTTCTGTTTTTATACTTGTTTTGCACATCAACAAGCTAATGCTGTTAGTTGACTACTCCAGGCTGTGCTGCTCAGTGCCGTCGAGCTAGAGGGACAATCCTGGAGTTGTAGTAAATGTAGATATTTAAATATTCCAAGGAGATATTGAATCTCAGCATCTACTACTAAATGAAGTTTTGACAATCAAATAGTTTACTAATTTGTGGTTTTCTTCCAAGAGAGTGCATGGTGAACTTGGAAGACGATATATCTTAGAAAGCAGATTTTGAAGGAAAAAAATTCATAATGCTATTGGATATTTGAGTTACAGGTCAGGAATTCTGAAGTTCTAGTTTTGGCCTGACTCATTAAACATGTAGATCATCTGGAGACATCACTTACAAGAATGGGGATGGGAATGAATGCAGCTCAGGTGAGAGAAGCTGGTGGTCAGAAGGCGGCACAGGGTTACAATTTTCTAATATGTAAAAGATATACAAAGAGGAAGGCAATAATCTGTTCTGTGTGTCTTATGTTGGATACAGCAAGAAGTAACGGCCCTAAGTTACCACAGGGAACATTTGTGGTGGGGTTTTTTTTTCTTTTAAATATGTGGAAAAAATATTTTGAACCATAGTTACAGTGAAATGCTGGAATAGATTGTCTGTGGATGTTGTGGAATCTGCAGCATCTAGATCTTTTGAAGAGGTTCAGCAAACCTCATGTCAGGAATGACACAGGTGCAGCAGACACTGTGTTGAAGCAGACAGATGTTCTGCATAGTCTCCTGTGGCCTCTTCCAGCCCTGTGACTCTTACTTGAGTAACTTCACTATCTGTGACCAGCTCGCGAGAAGTCAATAGATTTACTTAACCTTGACTGCTGCTGCAGGTCTCTGCAAGATCACAGCCTTTTGGTATAACAATTTGTTGATGAGATTTCAAATATACGTGGTGATTTTGAGTGGGAAATTTGAGTGGGCTGAAAACAATGTAGACAATCTGGATGTGTTATCACAGCTATTTATATTGACAAAGAGAAAACAAAATATTGTGAAATTTCTGACAATACAAGTATCTCTTACTTGGTTTCTCTCATTGTGTAAAAATAACAGTAAAAGACAAAGCTAATCTTTTTTGCAATTTAATATTAAGTGTAGCTTACTCTCTTCAAACTCTGCTGAGCTTGGGAACCTGTTCTCAAAGTCATAAGGAAGTAACATTGCTTTTAGTAACTATTATTCATTGTTTGTATGGTATTAGCAGCGAAGGGAACTGGTCATGGATGAGGGTGCATTGCAAGTATAATATAATCAGAAAAACCTCAGGAGTCCTTGAACTAAATAATATATAGTTTAAATACTGATGTATTTGAATGTTCTGCACATATCTTTTGGGAGCTGGGAGGAGAGACTTTTGAAAGCTTTATCCTTAATCATGTAAATACCAAGAAAAAAATATTTACCCTGATGCATCTTACCAAGTAGCGTCACTGTCACCAAAAGCTTGGTTGACTGAGTATACATTACGTGTATAATTAACACACACACACGCACATACACTATGTCCTCATTTTTTGCCTATGCAGGCTTTGAATCAAGCCTTGGAAATATAAAAATTACACTTTAAATAGAAGTAAAATTATTTCTGTCTGTGAACAACATAGTCACAACTGGCAATGTTTTTAAAACTAACTTGGAAAAACTTATTTTGCATGCTATTCTACGCTTGTCCCTCAGAGCATTGATTACTGACTTCCAGTACTAAGATGTGTATCTTGTCCTTGACATAAAAAACCATGTACAACTCAGTGAGCCTTGGCTTTACCCTGTGGGGTGTACTTTATTTGTCTTATGACTGGGACCTTTTGGGGTCAGTGGCATTTTGCTTGGCCTTAAATTATAAGCAAATGGAACTCTACCATTCTCTGCCCTTTTTTTGCTATTTACTTGGAAAGTGCTTCAAGAAGGGACTGAAAGGAAAGGGGTAAGTGACTTTAGACCATTTTATCTTTCTCAAGAATACGCCCAGGCAGCCTGGCATTGAGAATGCGATTTTCCTTATTTGCATGTGGTCGTTTCTGAATTAATTTCTAGTGGAAGGTACTTACCTTGTTGTAGTGTATTCCTCTCATGCAAAACAAACGTTTCTTGTTGAGATCTACATTAAGTATTTCCACTGAACAAATAGCAAAATCTGTTAAGGTGTCCTTTCTTAGCACTCTTCATTCTGTAAGCTAAATTAAATATGGCTGCAGTGGCAACCAGACTAGACTGACAGCAGTAGCTCTGTGGTTCTCATGGAGTTGTTCTCACTAATCTGGGGATGATGAGCTTTCTGTGGTAGATTTATTACCTTCAGTTCTGTATCCCTTTTTTTAAAAGGTTTATGCTATAAACTGAGAACTGACTTTGTTACCAGTAGCTGGATTTATCTTTTCTGATGTAAGCTTTTCTCTTGATTGCAGATTAGTATTGCTAACTAAAATAGCAGGGACAGTGGTGGTTTCCTTTGCTGTCTGCTGGCTCCCGTTCTGTACCGACATGGAACAAATCATGCAAGTACTCAGAAGACTCTTTCCCATTGACCGAGGCTTGTTTGAGGCATGCATGTTTTCTTCTCCCCCACCCCACTGTAAATGTTCTGTATTCTTAGATCTCTTGAGAAACCTTCATCGTGACCTTTAGGGATTTCATGTGGGAGACACACCACAGAACTAGTAATTTGAGATGGCTTCTTTAGCAGTCATTTCTTGCCAGTTATTTAATCCAGTATTTAACCCCAGCTCAGCTGGCATCTTCCAGGATATTATATGAGTAGACAACACTTATCCCATCATCAAACCCATACTTCAATCCATACATTTTTCCATTGAAATAGATTCCATAGTAATTGACAGTGTCAGAAGATGTAACCTTAAAAGCTAACAGCTTCAGTCTCTCTTTGGTTCTGCTCAGCTATTTTCAACGGGATTCATTATTTAAAAAAAATTAGTGTTTTGGGTGCAGCCTAGAACCTCCTTTTTGACCCACCTTGTATTTTCAGAGCAAGTTTCCACAATATTTTCCAAAAGTTTTAGGCCAGTTCTGCTTTCACTTTTCCTCAGGCTATCGACATTTGCATGCTGCAAGTTGCTGAGTATCGCAGCCTTAATCCAGTAAAGCGATTACTCACTCACTTAATGCGAAGGCCACAGGAGTCTCACTGATGAAAGAAAGGGTACTCATTTCCCAAGTAACAGTGAGGAGTTGTTGTTTTGCTTAATTAGGGCAGGAGTCTTAATATTACACTTTCAAAAGCAGATTCTCAACTTCAAGTTTAACCAATAAAATGAAGCTTTGAATTTTCAGTTTTTGGTGTCACAGGGATTTAAGCAAATGCTTCAATAGTTTGATTCATCTTAAGTTTTCTTTTCGTCGTCTTTAGATATAAATAATATAACGACTGGCACTTTTCTTCAAAAGTTAATGCTGATATACCAAAGGCAGCATTTTATTTAGGCAGTGGTATGGAATTGNATGACAGTAACCAGTGAGTCCGAAAGAGCTTAAGGATTTTAGTCTAATATTAGCCCAAATATTTTCTGAGTTGATCAGGGGAGTGACTTGCTGGATGCTAATCTAGATAAAATGAGAAATTGTCCACATAAGCAATGAGCAGTAAATTTATACTGGGGTGCGTGTAACAGGTTCTTTGAATTGGTTCCCATTTACAGAAGCAGTAACAAATGCTGATGGTTGTAAAATCGTATTGGCTATTAAGTAGGCGTCCTGTGTGTTTGCTGGTGCTGCCAAACCCTCTGTTCACTTGTAATCCTCAGCAGATTTGAAGTGCATATTCTGTATTGCTAGTGAGCACATGAGGAAGATGGCTCAGTTGGTGCTAGTAGCTTTCTTGCTGTTATGTCTACACAGCTGTGATTCAAGCAGCTGTTTAGGGATGAGTTTCAGGAGCATGATAGCTGTAGTTACAAATTTAATTTTGAAAGTGATCCTAGCACAACTGCTAATGTCTTTAGACCTCTTGATTTATTAGAGGTTAACTCTGTCATTGCTAGCAAGCAGTAAGCACAGCTAAATACATTCAGGTATGTAATGAAATGTGACAGTATACAGAATGTCTTCACATTTGAAAAAAGATTCATATATGCCAGTGTTTAATCACGGACAGATAGTTTCAGAGCCTTATTTTCACAAAATGTGTGATCTCATGAGTTAAGCAGTCATCTCTTGTGCTGCAGAACTATTTCTCAGTTATTTTAGAACATGTTTTAATGGAGTCTCTTGAAACTTTCTGTTTTTGAAGATCAGAATAAGTTAACGTATATCTAAGAATATGATGTATATCTGCAAGTGTCTTTTTGCAGTATCATGGTAAAACCCCAACAATTCCCCATCTCCCAAGCCCCATTATAGTCACAAATATAAGTTTAAATGAATGTAATTATCACTAATTACCTTTTTTTTTTCTTGTTCTTCCCCTTCCAGGATAAAGTAGCCAATATTTGGTGCAGTCTAAGTATCCTTATAAAGATAAAGAATATAGTATCACCTCAAACTCAACTAAAACTCAGGTAAGACATAACTGAAGTGCTTTAGGTAGTTTTTAATTTGCATTATGTTTTGCAAAATGAGTAATTTTTGTCAAAGAATTATGAGAAGTGGTGTTTAAAATCTTGAAAAAATGTTTTCTTTACTGTACTTTACTTTCCTCCCAAGTGGTAAGGATTTCCCCAAGTACTGTTAGGAATATTTATGACTGAAAAATTTCCTGTTTGTTTATATAGTGATTTAAGCTACTTGGTTGGTTAAGACTGAGTTAAAATTTGCATGCTTTCCTCTTCAAAGAATTTACTGTCTTAGTGCTCTTAGAAGTCAGAGTTCACAGTTCCTTTTTTTGACTAGGTGAAGAATTCAAGTCGAAGTCTACAGAGTCTGAAATATTAATGGAAATGCTTTATTCCTTTTTCAAAAGCGCTTATGTCAGTGAAGACCATTCAGTGCTCTTCTCCTGTGATTGAGTCTCCTTGAGTGATTTTGTACTTCTGAAAATTGCAATTGAATTCCTAACTTACATAGTTTTCAGAAGTGATTATATGATATCATGGATGTAGTTACTCATGTATTAAAACTGTTTTTCTTACAAAATTCTTTAGTTTTGCTGTAACATTCCTGAGCCTGCTTCCTACTTGCATAAAACTAACCATCCAGCCTTCTCTCCGAGGATTTAAATTTGCTTTGGTAAGTGTATGTTTTTAATCTCTCTTTGTTTTATATCCAGCACTGGTGTGTGACCAACAGTTCTACCTACAGTTGCCGCAATGTGTAGAAGTGCGCGTACCATTAAATGCTGCTCTGTTTCTGCTGAAGAGATTGGTTAAAAAGTGTTTTGCTATCACATGTCCAGGGGGGTCTGACCTGTCTTTTAAATCCAGACTTTTTCCCTTAGCCTCAATTTTCTTTATTTAATGCTCTATTTTTATTATCTTCCTCTGAAGAGTCTTTAGAAGATTCTGTACACATTAAAGCCTCTTACAGAGTTGGAATTTCTCCTCTTTTTGTTTAGCTTCCAAAGTGCTAGTTTTTCTTACTGTGTTGGCTGCAAAATTCACTAAAAAAGTCCCAAGATGGACATTGTAAGCTCGTTAGCAGTTTGAAAAGAAAATGATACTATTTTCCCAAACGTTTGCCTTTTCTTAGTCATATTATATCATTTAATTTAAGCACATTAACGTGACTTAGATGCAAAAATCAGTTTTCCTTGGAATCAACATTATATGGAGCTGATCCTAAGGTTTCAAGAGTTACAAGGTAATTTCTATTCTTAATTTTATGTGAGTACTGTTTAAGAGTTTACTGCAACATTGCCTAAAACTAACATTCATCCTTTCTAAGAATTGGTTTGTATTTTACAGTGTGTTTTTATTTGGTGGGAAAAAAGACAGTTTGTTTACTTTGATGTATTGGCTGTTCATGATGTTGAGCAAAATTTTATGTCAAAAAGGTGGGTAGTTCTCACCGTGACTGAACTTTGACAGTGCTTATGTATGTGAATATTGTGTTTACTTGGTGGGGATACTCTTGTCAGTAAAGCTAAGCAAGAGTGAGGGCTCTTTACGTGAAGTGCTTTCTGAATAATTCTGGGTAAACTTTCAAACAACGTACTTTTTAGTATGTATAGGTGGTTACAGAAGCAGCTCTGTGTACTTGTAAATTGCACTGGAGTAAATGTAGCAGTTAATTAGAAAAATCAGATCATTTACCTCATACATTCATGTGAAGTCTATGCCAGCGGAGAAACTAAAACAGTGCTTTGCATTACAGTCACATATACTAATATATCTCTGCTTTCCTTTTCTAAGGTTAGTTGTGCATTGTCATTTTTCCTGTTCTCCTTTCAAGTACATGAAAAATCTATTCTTCTAGTGTCAGTGTAAGTAAATTATTTTTCTGTGGATGTATTTTGATGTTCTTTTCCTCATCGTGTTATTGCATGCTGCTTTCTCACTTACAAATATATCTGATTTTAAAAACTACACATTTGCTTTTCTGAATAACTTGTAAATGAAAGTATATATATAAATGCAGCCATGCTGGTCTCTCCTGCTTTACTCATCTCTCCGTGCCAGTGTTCTGACTGCATTTCCTGGAGTACAGTGTGGCACAGAGCATAGCTCTTTGTCCAGGGGCAGACTGGCTGTGGGGTTGGTTAAGGCGATGCTGCCATAGACAGCACAGTCTTGTACTTAGCTGCCCAGCAAGGCTGGAGCACGGTGGCAAGTTGAACTGGGTGATTGATCCCTCACTAACATCATCGGTAAAGGGGCCTTCTCTCCCTTTGTCATTAAGGTATGTTTTTCCCATCCCCTGCCCCAAAGGAGTTGAGGGCAGCAGGGACGGTCGGCAGCTTTGCTCTTCTGCATGGATGTCCTACGTGTACCTGAAAGTAATGTTTGATAAAGGAAGATTTGGAGAGGCAGCCCTCTTAACGCTTCTCATTCATGCCTGACAGGAAGGCTAAACTGGTGGTTAGAGAACTGCTGTTATCTCTGTAGGCAGTTGTCTAGAAGTTGCAGTACAGGTGCTCCTTAAAGCCAACAAGAAGCCTTGCACAGAGCGGGCACTAACCTGTCTGTCTGTGCGTGCCAATGGTACGCACTGTAAGCGTTCTGCTGAGCGACTCTCCTGCTGCAGACCACCGTGCAGGGCAAAGTATTTGCGTGTTGGGGTTCACTGGGGTGTAGGGGGAAGCAGGGCATCCCAGCAGAGGATGCAGCGCTTTGGCCACTGCCTGTTCCTGGACTTTCTGAGCCCGTGCCAGTGGGGAGTGGGCAGAACTCTGCCCTGCCTTCCAGAGGAGCGGGAGTGCAGCATCCATGTGAAAGGTTGAGAGGACGAAGTGCTGTCACTTCAGTGTTTGCATATCTGTTTTTTCTCTTTTCATTCCAGACCAGTCTGCTTAATCATAAATGAAATCCCTTTTATGGCTACATGGTTTTTACTTGTATCAACTTTCAGGTGAGTTGGACACTATTAACATTATTTCAAAACTGTATTCTTTGCCAATTCTAGTAAATAAAGGTATTTTTTCCTCTTCTCTTTATATTCTTTGAAATATAACTCAGAACGTGCACTCACTTCTGCGGGTAATTCTGTTTTAACAGTATGTTGCCTCTTCTACTGAAAGACGGCCTGCTGCTGGCCTACACCGTGACAATGCTGGCATTCCTGTCAGTCTGCATGGCTTCCTTTTCCATATTTGAGAAGACTTCAGCAGAGGACCTGCAGCTGAAACCATTCTCCCTTTCCCTGAAGGGATATGTTTCTTGGTTTAAGTCATTTCCCAAGATTGTCAGGAGTCTGGTAAGCAATTTTAATTCCTACAACTCTTACTTGCAGCTCTTGATGGTACTGAAGTACTTGCATAAACCAGTTTTATGTCCATGACTCTGTATGAAGCCCCAAACAGGGAAAGCCACACTATCTCAGTGTAGAGATGTGCTATAATTTTTTTCTGCAATGTCATCTATGTATAGATTGAAGAATACAGAGCACCCAAGTAATGAAAGTAACAGCTTAATTGTTTGAGGTGTTAAATCACCATTAGCTAATATATCATTCCTTATCTTACAGTTTCTTCTTTCCGTAACCCTGATGGGCATCCTGTCTGTAATGAGCGCTGCAGTGCATCCTCCACAGAGGTTACCGGATTTATTCCCTGTATCCGTGTCCATTATTTCTTGCTTACACTTTTTATTATTTTTGGTGTATTTTAATGTTGTTATACTCTGGGACTCAAAGAATAGTAGAAGTCAGAAGAAAATCAGTTAATCAACCTGTGACGGTCAAGGACTAAACTGTGAAAGGACAAAGTATTTTCAGTGAACGGTGTCTGGCATTGCAGGTAAACCTGTTTGTGATGTAATGCAATTCCTGTAACCTAACGAAAATCAGGAAACACATTATGCGTATTTAAACACAAAATAATCAAACACAGTTTTAAAGGAGAAGTATTTTGAAGAGCACTTGGAAATGTAATTTGGTGTGTTTTCTTCAGAAGTGTAATACTTTTGTTACCATTTGTAAACTTAAAATACCTAATAAAGGACCAAATTTTGAATTAATGCTAAAATACCCTGGCTGTATTAGCAAAACAGCAAGCTGTTTTGTTAGCATTAAATTTACACATTTCCCAGCATAAAAAGCGTAAGCAAGTGAAATAGTGCAGGTTAAGTAGAAGCTCTTGATTGGTAGTTCTTAAGTTGTCTTGCTGAATTGTTTTATGACATAAACTGTCTTGTGTAGTCACTGCCCTCCATCGTTGTTTCGTATAGCACACTGCAGTTCATCCAGGCTGTTGCACAAGGCTGTGTGGCAGTGTGAGGAACTCTCTGGATGCCGTGATCTAAGCAGAGCACTTGGTTCTTCAGCTAATATTGTAGGGAACAAAACTCAACCTTCCAGCAGCATCACTGGCTGGAGATCTACAGGCTCAGCCACAAGATGGACCCAAGTTCTGTAGCACATCCAGACAGCAATTCTGTACCAGCATCAGTTCACCCACAGGCTTTTGGTTTTCTCGTATTATGTGTTATTTTCCACACCACCAATACTTTCAGAATGCTGAAGAATCGCATAAGCCATAGAGATGCACCAAAGTTAGCACTGGGCACAGAAGTAGAGGCTGTGACGTTTGGAAAGGGTAAGGTTCTTGTGTATGCGGCAGGTTGGAGTACATTTCTTCCTTCGCTGTAGATCAGCAGCTATGATTTGGTTTTAACACTTGTGTAGGCTTATGACTCCCAACAACTGTTTCTAACAGGGCTGAAAATCTTGGTTCTACTGAAAGAATAGCTGAGGTACTGCAGTGCAGTTTGCAAGCAGGTACTAGGCTCTTCAGAAAAGCCCAAAAAACCAAAAACCCACTAGGGGAAAAAACCCACAATGAACACCCCTTATTGCATAGTAATTTGCAGATGTAAACTGAACTAAACTGCAATTTCTCCCTCTGCACAGTACAGCCTCCAATAGTTCAGAGAATGCAAATTGATTGAATAATTGTATACATAACAAAGCATGTAGTAAGAAAATAAATCATAAAGCAATTCATGGTAGTATAGTTTAAGTCAGGCTATTCTTTTTCTTAATTCTGCTCTGACACTATTTTTTTAAAATATATATAAAAAAGGCAAACCCATCCTTGTTTAAAGGCTTCTCCCCTGACCTTGCTGTGCTCTGTCACATACCAAACTGTCATTGACATTAGCACATTCTGGGTCTGTCTCTGCAGCATTGGTTGTGAGTGTGTGAATCAGCTGTTCTGGGAACTTCCAACTGTGTCAGTTATGAATACTGTAAATGAAGTGTCTACAAGTCGAGTGTATTTATTCAGTTTTCCAGCTTTATTTGTTGTGGAAAAAGTAACCACAGCCAACATTATAGCCATGGTAGCTGAGACAAAATAAAGATGGTGCTCTTGAGTAGTAATTGTAACATTATCAGTGGTGAGTACAGTTTAGCAGTTTACCTACACTGTAGCCGTTCCCTACAAAGCAACAAAACTTGCATCTTTTCACAAGTATTTAGAATTTTTCTGAGGGTGTGCATGCAAGAGCTCTGCCCACAGCACGGCCTTTCTTTTTAGAAGCGTAGGCCAAGTGGCGTTGATGTGTATCAGGACACATAAATAGGAATCTTTGTCTGCAGAGGCTGCGAAAGCTAAAAACCACAGCATTCCCTCCCAGCACGGCTGGGTGAAAGACTGCCAAAATTTCAGGCAGCTTGAAGAACGTCTACTTTCAATGAAATAACGTGTGAAACAGCAAATTAAGATGAAAGGAGGCAGAATGGTTTTGGGTTCTAATTAGCCTGTTCTCTCGTGTTCATCATGAGATCATGGTGCAATTCTTCCCACCCATATAAAAACATTAGTTTTGAGTGTATCTCTTTTCTTTGTCCTTGAGATGGCCTCCAGGGGTGATAAAGTGAGAGTCATACGATCCACCTTCTGTGGAACTGGAAATGGTTCTTAACAGACCCAGCTGTTTCTGAAAGGCAAAAGCCTAGTACACCAGGAGGTCAAAGAAACAGTAACTGCTTAAATAGCTAAGGCATGTCTGAGGAGTATTTGCAGCAGAATCTTAGTATATAACTTTGTCTTTCCCTAAAAAATGATAAATACCAAATTTCATGGTATTTAATAATTGCCATGGTGTAAGTTACTGCTGTAACTCATTGTCGTCCATTATCACCTTTACTGTTATTGTCTGTAAAAGTTTTATTTTGGTCTTCTAAGACTACACAGAACAGCTTGATTTAGACTGGCATACAGTTCATTTACAGATGCTTTTCAGATCAATAATTATTTAATTTCCAGCTACAGAGGTTACAGTCAGGTTACAGAAACTATTGCTGGTTCAGGCTAAGCTTCCATTATCACACAAAGCAATCAGCGGGTCAGTCTTGGAGGTACAATAACCAACAGCAGCACAGAAAGCTTAAATGAGAATGGTGTAGAAGGTAAACAGAGTAACTGACACAATCCCCTTCAAACAATTACTAGCATTTTTTTTTCAGTCAGACTGCACAGTGCAAAAACATTCTTATTAATAAGTCCCAAAGCTTGAGTGCATACATGTTTAACCACAAACTGGAACACATTTATCATTTCGGTTCTCAGAATTTTAGTTGCAAAAATCAGTTTACCTGTTTGAGTAATAGTACTTTGCAGTGGTAGCAAGAAAGGACAGTCACTTCTGTGCATTTATGTTGAACTTTATCTCGCTCTCTGAAAACAAAAATCATTCTGCTGCACCCTTTCAACATGAGAGAGGCTGCACCTTACCCATTTGAGATGCAGGGTATTCACTAGGCTGGAGAGGAGGTTTTGAGGATAATGAAAAAGAGAATAAACTGTTTTATAGCAACTCTCCCCATATATCTTTAAATACCAAAGCTAAACTAAAAGTTGACCTAAAAAGCAAATGTTATTAGAGCCATGTGTTTTAACGCTGTGCGCTTGAAGCCGATACCTTTATATAGTGTGTCTTGGGTTGACTTTAGAGGAAATCTCTTTGTAGATGACAAATACGCCCCTAATTGTGGCAGCCACAGACAGGGAAATTGTTGCTTCTAACATGTTCAGCAGTCAAAATAATTCCTTGTACAATAGAGCTTCCTCTGTCTTTTGAGCCCAATCATCATTAGAAAAAGTTGTAAGTTTTTAGGCAGGCTGTTGCAAAACTACATGCATTTATTTAAATAACGTTTTGCTAGCTTTTTTGGGGGTGGGGGGTGGGGTGATGAATTGGTTAAATGAGCACATGCACCCCCCACCCTGGCAGGAAGCAACCATTTCCCACAGGAGTCCTGAGATCCAAAGTTCTTATTTTAACATGGTTTCTTCTCAGCCAGTTCTTGGAGGGAGGGTTATAGTGAGTTTTGCATTTTTTTGTTTGTTTATTTTGTTCTTAAAAACACAAGGCAGCATAATTATATATTTGCAGTAAGAACTTACAGAAAATACATTTTATTTTCCATGCAGCAGCAAACCTAAATCAGCATTTTGCACACATGCTTGCATAAAACAACCATGATGTATTATTTACATTGAGATTATCTGGTTGTGCACATTGTTAAGTTTAAATAGATGCCAGAAATTTTATCTAGATGTGCACCTGCCTAGCGCAACGAGCAATCCCGAACTGGTATTTGCTGGGGAGATAGGTTTACAGTCATTTCTTCTCTCCTTTTAAGTACAGTCAAGCAGATGTAGAACTTTGGGTTGATGTGGAATGCATTTTTCACATAATGCCTGTGTGGAGACAAGGAATGACTAAAATAAATAGCAATTAGACAACAGCATCATCATTCATGTGATCTGTTCAGAATTATATGTCTGTCCTATGTCCAGTACTAGCCTCACTCAATAAAACATACAGATATACATACGTCCTAAAGCAATGTAGAGCAACAGATGGTCTCCCTTGAATTGCAGTAACATTTTAAGATATTTTAAGGAAATGCTGTAGTTTTTATCTGTAGAAAAAGTTGAGAAATAATTGCTAAATGATCATTTAGCTATCACAACTACATTTTTTAAACACTAAGAAAGCAAAGGGCTTTACAGTGTTGTCACACTTGGGAAGGGATAGAGAGAACCAGAAAAAGTAAACGTGTCTTTTTGGACCTAAGGTGCAAAACCAATATTCACTGACTAGACAGTACTATCTAATAGTAGAGACACGACTGCTCTCTCAGCTAACTTTGAATCGCAGCCTTGTAGTTGTGGTCACTATGAGTTTAGTTCAAGCTAATAAGCCAGTGTAAGAGTTTGGTTATTGTACCATAGAAAGGTCACTGCATTCTGTAGGACTCAGAAATTATGCTGACTGGAGAAAATGAGCTGCTAAACAGGATGCTAGCGCTGCTCTCCTGCACTGGTTTCTATCCCTCGATTACTCTGCCTTTGGTGTGGTGGTTGGCTTGGAAGGAGTAAGGAGTAGAAAGAATCTCTGGCGTAAGCAGCTAATAAGGATTAGGGTAACATTAGCTTGTGGACAAGCAGGGTTTTAAAGGTTTTTTTGCTACTAGATTACTTGTGATTACAAAATAGAATTTAACCTTCATTGAGAAGCAAAATGCATGTGTCTGAGCTCACTCCGGCACTAACTCAGTTGTACAGCGTGTAGAACCTGTAGATCTACTTTTCCATATTCCTCACTTACAAGATTAGAGTACTTGAACCTTCCAAAGGGGAGATGTTCTCACACCATACAGGGAATGGATATAATCTGCAGACATTCTCATCTTTAGAGACTTTTTTGTCTCACCAGACTTTATGAAAGATGAGCACCCAGTTTTCTCATGCACAGGTAATATATGATGATAGACAAGGTCAGTCGCTAACTAGGCTTTTGCTTACAACACTGGAATAAAGACAAGTAGCCAAAGGAGGAAGAATTTAAAACCCCATAAAATGTGTCTTGAGGTGTCTGTTAGTGCATTGTTTTATGCCTTCTGCTCTAGGAATGCTAAGAAAGTTCATGTGGCGTGTTGATCAGCAGCAAGCCCAGCCTGTCCGAGGTGCATGTGCAGAGATGGACCAGGAGGGTGAGATGCTCCTGGGGGAGGGGGTGCTTGGAAGTGGGTGGCTGCTGCTATTTCAACCGGACCATCTGCCCTGCAGCCCACTATCCTCTCTTGGAAAAGAGCACCGCTTGGAGGCCCTTGGCTGGCTGAGCTGTTCTGGCTGGCTGTGTACGGCCTGCCAGGAGTGAGCTGAGGAGTCTACCTATGCATTAATAACACAGTGAAGAAGGGTGCACACAGCAGCTTTGCAGGAAAGCAAAGCCTGAGCCCAGGCAGTGAAGTACCTCTGCCATCAACAGCATAGCAGGGCTGCAGTAGGCAGCCTCCTTAGTGAAGTCCAGAGCATCAGTCATGGCATTTAAGAAGGTATAATCTGAAGTACACACATTTTCTTGCTTTCATTACATGTATTACAGCTGAATTGCCATTCATGAAAAACATCCAGTTAGAAACTGACAGGGCTGATGAGGAGAAATGCTATTGGATGTTTTAGAGTGGGACAGTTTCTACAGATTCAGTATGTGATTTTGCTTAACAAACCAGTAACAAGAAATACCCCATGCAGAGTAACAACTGTTTTCCCATCAAGCTATTACAGTCTTGACTACAGGCCTACATACTAGATCACTGCAGATGTTTTAACATTAAGTACCTCAGTCCTTAAGATTACACTACCTGTACGTGGCAGCTGGACAAGACACGCAGCAGACCGAGGGGCTACTTACCTCAGTGAAGGAGCGACTTCAGGAATGCGGAGCTACTGGCAGTCTGAACATACTCTGTGGAGGAGGAAATCAGTTTTGATAAACAGAACAATGGTGTTATTACAGAATTTGTGAAAATCCCCACCCAAATATGAGTTAAATAAGTTACTGCAGTGGTTAACAGAACCCCTTGATACAGTTACTGTGTCTCAACAGTAATTTAGGAGATTGTCTTAATTACTTGTGAGTGTGTGCACATATGCTACATCATTACCAATGATGACAAAGCAGAACAGAATGTGTTACGAGTATTAGAAGCTGGTCCATCTTTTTTGCTATTAAAAGAAGAAATAAAAATCCATAAGGACCATATCAGCAGATTCAGCAGAATCCAATCAAGGATTGCATTAGAGGAACAACCATCCCCTGAATCCTCTGAGGGGATGGCAAAAAGAGGGGGAACCACACCTGAGCCCCTTACTCAAGGATGGCAGGGCCAGGGTGAAGGGCTGAGCAGATGGCTGGAAGAAGTAGAGGAAAAGTGTGCAAGGGTAGAAAGGAACTCGGGGAATGAGAACATACAGGGAAAGGGTCTGGAAGCAGGTGCATCTGAGTGCCAAGATTTCCAAATGGCTTTCCGCAGCAGATGATCAGCTCTGGTCTCAGTACCCTGAGTGTCTGCGGATGGTTCATACTGCGTTTTGATTCCACCACCACAAAAGGGTGAAGAGAGAATTCAGAATTATTTGCTTTATATTAAACATACTGAGAACAACGAACAGATATTTACAGCAGTTTATAGCTAAAAAGACTCCTACTATGAGGAAAGGGGTTGCACATAAACCTACACAGAGGGAGGCATCAAAGCCACCGAAGACATGGATGGTGGTGGGGAAAATTCTCCTCAGTTCTCCTCATTTGGCATGCTGTGACTCCTTAGATGTCACACACTTCCTGTATGTGATGTGACGCAAAAGACCTGCCTGTGGATCTGACATGGGGTGCCAGTGACGTTACCTGGAGCTGACCTAGACCAAGCCAGAAATTCTGTTCCAAGCTAGGTCTTAATAAGGTTACTCCATAAAAAAGGCATCCAATTCAACTTTGCCTCAGGTACAACTTTTCAGCATTATACCTAATAGACACTGTTTGTTTACACAGATTATCGTCAAAAACCTACCACTATTGCCTAAAATAGGAAACTGTCCAGTCTTGTACGACAAGTAACAGAAAAAAGAAGACTGACATTTAATTACAAGTTGCTATTCTTTGTGCTAAATGCAACTTCCTAATTCAGTCTTTATGAACCCTTTAATCACTGATTGCAGCATTCTGACTATGCAGTACTTACTTAAAGAACCCACACATGCCAAAGCAACCATGCCAAGATCTGCACTTCACTCTGAGAAGCTGTCTTAAAAACTGTAAGCTGCCCAGATTCATACAAAACATCATTAACTCAGCTTTCTTTCCAAACATATACTGACAGCACATTTTGACAAAACAGCCCTATTTATAGTAATATTTATACAGCTAACATTAAGATTTAGATATTCAAATAATCAAGTAATATGATTTACTACTTACATGCTCAAAAAACTTACAATCCTTGTTGTAGCAGTTCAAGCTTTTTTGGGTTTTGGGTTTTTTTTTTGATGTATGAGCTAATGAAGATAATGAGTTGCTCTTAAAAAACCCCAACAAAACAGACAAAAATCCCCCTAACAACCCTTCTGTCTCCTGATATTTTTATATGCAGAACTCCTAAGTAAGTTAAACTACATAAAAGCAAAGAGAACTTTAGCAAAACTTCTGTATGAAGATCTGTTGTAACCAGAGCAGCTAGGAAAGGAAGGCATCTGTGGAGGCGACCAGAAGGACGCCTGGGCTGCAGCAGACTGCAGCACAAGCACTAGCTTGATGCAGGACCAGCTTGCTCTCTTCTCATCAGCTCAGTGTTTTAGGGTTGCATAGGGTAAGGCAGCAGCTGGAGAGTCACCAGAAACCTCACTGCTGCGCGGGTGGGTTGGTAGAAGCCTTGCTGCCCTTTGCCATGGTGTCTCCTGTCCCCAGCCTGCAAAAGCATTAAAAGGGCAGAATCTTCCCAAGTTTCCTTTCCCCTCCTACTTCCACTGCCATTCTTTCCCAAGTTTGACTGCTCTAAAACATTTACAGATCTAAAAAGCAGAGAGAAAAAAAAATGTTCACCTGTCAGGTGATATAAAACCAATCTTCTACTAAATGTGCCAGAATAATTTTTCTCCACCTCAACCACAGTTAAAACCTTCAGTCTATTCATTACTGTCTTTTTATAGTATTTTTATTTAATAAAACCTATTAAGACTACCATACAAATCTCTTTACTTATGCTTTTATCTTTTAACTGATCAATTTTTATATTGCTGACATCCCTTCTTCACCATTTGCTCATTTAAAAATTCATAGTATATGAGCTATGTCTCTGGAGAAAACGTCTATAAAATTTGTTACAGCTGGCAAATGTGTATGAGTCAGTGATAGCACATGACTAAATGCTTCACAGAAAATAAAATTTGTTTCTGTAGTAAGCAGAACTGTTTAAATGTTATTTATTTTTATGTTTCAAAGAAAATATATTGTGAAGTGCTGCATTGATTTAATACGCAACAATGTCTGTGTACACGCTGTACAAGGAAAATTTATGAAACCTTTGCACAACTCCTTTAATTGAATTTTCCAAATCTCTCACCACACACAAATAATCAATATCTTCTGCAGAGAAAACCAGTCAGAATTATTACAGTCTTTCTTTTCAATTTTGTTGTCATCAGCACATACAGAGCACCTGGATATTTGTAATGTCTGGATAGCAAGTTATTTACACCTCTTAAACATATAATTGCTACTAAGTGAGTCCAAACTGATGTTTCTTTTCTTTTTTATTTAAAATAATTGTATTCATGGGAGAAAGCAGTATTTATTCTCATGTAGGAGTTGCTACATGTAGCTGTTGAAAGAACTACAATTCTTTTTAATTTTTCATTAAGCTTAATACTCTAAAGTCTAGATCCACTAGAATTAAAAATTAATAGCTATTGCGTCTGTAAATAGGTACATAGGAAAATAGAGTATAAACACAAGTGAGAAATTCATGAATAAATGTGGCTGACACCTAAATATAAAATGCAGGTTGACAGTTCTATATGTATATACGTCTGAGGCCTATAGTCATATGTCTCATGTGCATTTCTGTATCTGCCACAAAAGTTAATAGCTTCATATTTCATCTACATAGCAGAGGATGTTAAATCATTGGAGAGGTTTGTAATTTGCCCCCTTCCTTCCATCCAAAAAGCTTATCATGCCAGTGACCTCAGACCCAGACGCTTCTCAAATCTCAGGTTGTATTTTAAAATACACACTCTTAAGGTGCAGGTACAATCCAACAGACCCATATCTGCTGGGAAAGAGTGCAGCATTTGAGGGTCAAACAGAAACCTGTCTGCCAGCTCCTTTACCTTTCAGTAGCATTCTTTCAGTAGACAAGATTACGCACTTGTCCGCGGAAAATCACTAGCACTGCAGATCTGGGGTACCAGGCTAAGTGGGTTTTGTTACCTCTTCTAGACTGTAAAGGACTTTGCATCGTTACAAACTAAAAAAAGAGCCGCTTGCACAGACTGAGAGAAGACGTACCGTCAAATTTAGCCTGAGCAACAACAGCTTTTAATCCACACAATACAAATTAGAATACAACACACTCCTCCTCAAGGTGCATTCTGGGGCAATCTCGCAATTAGTTTTGATTGTAAATGCAGGAGGGCAGAACGATTTCTCTGGGTCTCTGCATGGGGACATTCAAAATAACTTATGAGTAAACAAAGCAGGTGAGTCGCACTAAGTCCTTGTGTGCAAACACACACATGTTCAGCACTGAAGCAGTCTTAATTGTGTTTTGCTTAGTGCAGTCCCATTTACAAGTGTTCACAATGAGTTATAGCTTAAAAACATAACTGAGATTAACTTTTCCCCATGTCTACTTGTAGAAAAGCCTTGTGAACAGAAGTACAGATCTTCCACATGGAAGAGCTGATGAACAAGGCCAGGCTCCCTCCCACACCACATAAACAAAGTTACAATTTCTTGAAGCTGTCTCACCAATGACATAGAACATAACACTCAAAGGGTATACTCATTTCCATCGGCTGGTTTCAGCTCCAAGGAATCATCTACCAGCTGGGAATGTGTGCAGTGCATCTGCACGATCTCTCTCTTTAATCTGCCATTCACCTGCACCTTAAGGGCCTAAGTTGTGCCAGTCACAGTGACTGCTCTTCTAGAGGAAATCCTGCAAAGTGCTGCCTGGCTGCAGCCCCTTCACTCCACTTTTGGCCATGGGAAGACTCTTGGCCTAAGGGTTCTCTGTCCTGTGGTAAAGGCAGGTACGCACCCCATACTGCAGCTGCATTACAGATCTAGTCTGTGTAAGCATCAGCTCTGGCCTACACAGCCTTGGGCATACAGGCTTTCTCGTACTAGGTTGACTGAACTTGAATGCAATTGAATACCAGGCTTTAGAGCGTATTTTCAGACCTTCAGAAAATATTAATTCTTAATTCAATTTCTGCCTTAGTTTCACAGCCTTTCTGAGTAGGCCAAGAGGGCAACTCATATCTTGGTTGCATGCAGGACTTCAGAGTACTGATGACCGTCATCTCTCTTCCAAACACTATGTAGGCACATTAACTCAGAGCAGACATTTCTGATGTGTGGCAAAACATCAAACCTGGCCTTTAGTGTTAAGAACTTAAGTAAGCAAATCGTTTGCAAACACAAGTTCTAAGTCTCCATCTAGTAATAACCTATTTGAAAAAAAGTCCTTCAGCATCATCTTCGTTGCTTTTAGAGATGATGTACACCACAAAAAGGCTGCTGGAGAGACCTTGTTAAACTTGCTGGAAACGAGCCTAGGATTTAACTGAAAGGACTTTGGTAGAACTAAGGAACTGTTGTTTGTGTCAGCATTAGCAGCTTTTTCCAAACAGATTAAAAATGTGCAAGAACTGAACTTCAGAAAAGCCTCTATCACAAATGCCTGGAAGTAGGGTTTGCACAAACTAGAGCATATGGTTCATCCTTACAGTCAGCTCATGTATCAGTTCTTAAGAAAGACGCCCACAGATTTGTTAGATAAAAAGGCTGTTCCCAATACCTAGGTCCAGCCCCTGCATCCACCTCATCACTTCCCTGACAAGCAAGTATTTGCTGTAAGCAAAGACAACCATGGTATTTGTTCCATTTGCTCTCAACAGAATGGAAATTCCGGAAAGAAACTCAGTTTCTGAATACATTTACTTGTGAATTCATTCAGTTCACTCAATAAATTTCTGCTGAGCCAGTTCACGAGACTTACTTTTCCCAGAAAAGGTATAATGACATTTATTCCCTCCAAGTGAATACAAAGTTGGGCTGAGAAAAAAACCCTATGTTTTTTAGGCTAGGGTTTTTACAGTCAGGAAAATCCACAGATATGTTCCTGAAAATATACATCTGAAGTCTGATGTATTCCCCTTTTTCCCAGAAGATCCCAAACGAGGAGGAGGAGGAAGAATAGGTGGGAGACAGACACCCAAGTATGTCTAAAGGTCAACAAATGTATTCTACTTTGAGAATGAGGTAGAAATATACTGTAAACTTGATTTACCCTCACTCACAGCAACCCACCAGCAGTCCAGACCCAAGCTATTTAGTTGCTTATACAGAAAGACCCAGTACAAAGTCCAAAGTCAAACTGACATGAATTGGGATAAACTGTGGAATATTGTATTCTTACCATTTTAGAGAAGGAACTCTGCTTATTAAGGAGGTGTCTATGTTTTGCAGTATTTCTGAAATGGGATTTCATGTTTCGCCGTATATACACAGTCTTTATACTCTGTGTGTGTGTGTGTGTGTATATACACACACACACACACATAAAAAATACGCACTCATTGGTGAGTGGGAACTCAGTATTACTTGGTCCCTAATCTCTCCAGCTTTGCTTTCATTAGTAATTTCAAGTGGCGTTAAACGAAAATCCATCTAGTTAACTCTGATCAAGTATCTTGGAAAGCCACCGCTACTGTTGCAGAGTGCAAACTTCAGTCATTTGTATGAAAAACAACATGAAAGTTAGGAATGTTTAGAACTAAACTTAAGAGGGTGGTCATATTTGCCCATGGGCTTGGCAGGATGAACAACAACACAGAAAAGAAAGTATTTTTTATTTCATTACAAGATACAGTCTGAAAATAGTTTTCCTTAACACTGCAAGTATTTGATGTTCTNNNNACATGATTTATGTCAGTGGTTTCTTTTTGGGAAGCAAAGTATTAGTATAATTTGTAACAACCAGCGTAAGTAGCTTTCCTGTTCAGAATGTCATCTTCACTCCTTGAAACTCTGAACCTATTAAATTTTCCTTTAAAATATGCATATCGCAACCTACACATTTATTCTCAACACACATAAAGCATGTTTTGGACTGCAACATACTGACTAGATTTCATCTCTTGGCAGCTGCTTTACAGTTTGCTTACATTCTATTCAAAAACATTTTGTTTACTGTAAATACTAGTCATGGACAAACAATGATGCCATTTTTTATGCTGGTCACACAAAATGATATACTGAGTCCTACATAATGCTGCCCATTGAGCAAGGAATGTTTTGTATTAAGTTGTTTTAAGTAGAGGTTGCTTATGTAAAGTAAATAAATTTCATGCCTCACCATGTGATGATAATGTGACATTCCATCTGTATCAAGCCACAGAACAGTCATAAGTTTTAAGTCTTGAGCATAACTAATTAAAAATAATTATGAAAAACCACATCCAAAACTAAAAGGCAAAGTAAAACATCTCCAAATGCTTTTCTTTCATCTCATACTTCTTCACCGCCCCTACTTACTGTATTTTCAAGATTGCAAAATAGAATCTATTCTTTATTAAAGCAAAATTGACATTGAAACTTCATTAAAATTGGTCAACTTAAACTCATAATTCTATTTTCCATCCTACTTTCACAAAATATCTCATTTCTCATCCAACAAGACTAGACACATGTTTAGCGTTAGGGGCTAGTTTCTAGAGCAAAGATGGAGCTATAAATGTATATCCTGGTGAACATTAAAAAGCAGTGCACAAAGGAAGCAATGACTTTAAAGTCATTCAGTCATTAAAGTTTAAATCTACGATGGCCTACAGTGTTCAGCACTATCAGTGCCAGATAGGGGCTGTGATCATTTGAACAGAAGGACATAGGGAGCTGTAAATCAGAAATAGCAGATTGCACAAATGAGTCAAATTCCTAAAAAAGTGATGTCACTCCTTTTCATTTTGCAGTAATCTGCTGGAGCTGAGGAAACTTAAGTTGGATCAATTTTCTTTCCTTTAAGAGAATTCCCCACAGCAGAAAGAACTTAGACCTGTGGAAGAGCAGATACAACCAAAATCAAAGGGGCTGCTTGTGATATGAAGCAGTCCTGCTGGTTGGGACAGCTGGCAGACAGAGCAGTAGAGATGCCATCACCAATTTTGATTCTGGTTTTGCTCTATTTTAAGATAGAATGCATGAAGATAACAGAAATATCAGAATATCAATGGTGAATGTTTGTTCGTTTTACTGGATGCGAGAGAAAAAAATACATCTTGTGTGTATCCCCCTGCCACCTTTCCTGCTAGACAAGGCACTAAAGTGGCTGTGTGGGCCACACTATATTAAATGCCACCAACTTCAAATATTTTCACAGCACTAGTTATGAAGAAACCTAATAGTATTTCACAGTCCCCTGGAGTGTGCTAAATACCTCCTGATACATGTAAGGTGAAAAAGGTTTTGCTGCAAAGACTGTATACTACTTGGCTTAAACTGAAAATGCAGGGGGAGGGAGGAGAGTGAGGAAGAACAAGGATAACTGATATACATAAGAGGTACGTAAACCCTCTAGGACCTGACTGCACTTATTTCTAGACCATGCCTCAAGTGCAAGACCATTAACGATTTCTTCTCCTTGCACAGTTTTATGGAAAAATACCCAATGCAATGAAAATAGCTGAAAAGATGACATTTACATGCGAGTAGTGCAGAAGTTTAGGCTAGCCTGCATGCTTAGAAGAAACACATTTGATTATCACAATTTTCAA
>WAAD01025224.1:11835-23935 GCA_013389945.1 Fregata magnificens | reverse complement strand
GTCAGCACAATTCCATGGATAGCTGGTTTAGTGATTTCTGCCCTGTACTGTAATCAGTTTATGACAGCAAACTCTTCCTTGATTTGGAGTATTGCTTCATTGATTAAGCATTGTCTAAGCTACTCTAAACATGAGTGCTAGCTGCTGCTGTTCCCATTCTTGGATTTTATTAGTATTATGTTGTTACTGTTATTAGAGCTCATTGAAGGCCCACTTCTACAGAGTTCAGAGAAGTTCTTGGGAGATTGATAACTCTCCTGTCCCCAGTTGCTATGCAAGGCTTAGCTCTGTGATCAAGCTGCAGCAAGTTAACAAGTTGCCCTGCAGCTGTTGACTTGGTCAACACCAAACCCGGCCAATGTATGATGTTGAAGTTAAATTGTAGTCACGTGTACCATAGGCTAAGACCAGGTACTACAGACAGTCATCATGGCTCAGCTGATGAGTAGAAAGTTATGGAGTTGATGTAGTTTGATCATGTATCTAGAGAAGGGCAGCAAAATACAGACTTAGTGAGGGAGGCCCTGACTTCCCTGATTATCAACAGTTTTTAGTTTTTCCATCTAAGTCTAGAGGACTGCTTTAGCTGACATCTTTTTTTAAAATCTGTTGGGCAAATATTTTAGGTACTGGTATTGATTTATTTTGTGGAATGACATTCATGGTGCTCTTTAAGTGCTGAGTAGAGCTAGTCATTGCAGTCAGGAAGGAAGACTGTAAGAATTGTAGAAAAAAGTTGTAATTCCTGCAGGTGAATGAAGGTACCCAGGAAAGCATACCTGTTTTTATTAATCTCAACCAAATGGGGCACTGCGTCCAGCAGTATGCTACAAAGCCCCAGTTGTTTCATACAGTAGAAATTAAGATTGATTCAGACACTGCAGTTCAGGTTAAAAATTTAAACACTGAAGGCTGTAATTACAAAAGTCACAGTCAGTAACGCTCGTAATTAATTAATACTAGCAGACTCCAGAGTAATGGTGCAAGGACTGCAGAAAACGATGAATGTGGTGACGATAACTTTTTTGTGAGGAAAGGCAGCTACATCTACACCCTGCAGAATAGGATGTTAAATAAGGATCCATAAAATCATTTGATGAATATTTGGCCTTAATGCAGTTTGAGGATCTTGTTTATTTGCACTGCTTCAAGCAAGGCTAATGCTTAGTAAAATGATCTAATAGCACTGCTCAGAGATAAGAATAAATATGGATAAAGGGCTTTAAGCTTCCCTTTCACACCTTTGAAAGTTACCTTTTTTTCTTCCTTTTTCTTTTAGCAAGTAGGCTGCTGCTACTCCACACCTTCCACTCCAGTTCCTCGTAGTACAAGAGCAGCTCAGTCAATAGCAAACCAGGCAGCTGTGAAGTTGAGCTAGCTGGTGATCATGTACTCACGATCACTGCTGTGACTTCAGTGGATAAGGTATTTAAGTATGTTGCTTCTTGTCCTTCTGGCACATTATCTCTGCCCTACTTGATTTCTTGTGTGTGTTGGGTGGTGGTATGGCAAACTGTGTTTTGTTCAGAGTAGCAAAATGGCAAGAGTTCACACTTGCAGAGAAAATTGAAATTGCCCCATATATTTCCAGACATATTCAAAGGAAATAAAGTCGATGCTGCTTTATTGCTTTTGAAGTCTAGCCCCAGTGTTTGTGTCTGTGACCTCAGTGAAGAGTGAGCAAACAGATGAAACTTTGCAGCACCTTCTAGTAAAAAAAACCCCCAAAATAATTGCATAACAAATGAAAACAATAAATATAACAAACTGAAACATTCCTATCAGATCTCCATCCAAGAATTTTTAAAATGTAATCTCCGCTCCACTGGTATTTCACCTGCAATGTTCATGGACAAACTTTTATTGTTTCTGAGAGAGATAAGAATGGCAATACGTGGTTCTGATGTGATAAAGCATCCTGTATTTCTGAGCTCATTCAGTTGATTTCTTTGTTTAATATCCTTCATGCCTGGGACGAAAACCAGCAGAATTCCCATGACTGAAAACTCCCAAACAATTACAGTGCAGGAAATAAATTGAGATGCTGGATAATGCACTTGCATGCTGTGAATATGTCAGAGGTCCCCTCTCTGACATGGAAATGTACAATCTGCTTGTTTCTGGGATGCCAATTTTGTGTCTAGGTTCCATTCACAATCAGTGCAAATAGCAGTGCAACACTCCTATTTCTTCAGTATGTAATAAACCTGTATTGAGAGATTCATAGTCTGTTGTGACTGGTAAGCAATAAAGAGCACAGCTGAAACATAGACCATTTCCCCCTATTGTACCAGGTCTGCCAGCTTGCTCAGTTTGAGCATGGGTCATGCATTACAGGATGATTTTCAGTGAGACCCAACCGCTAGAGTAATATAAGACCCAGCTCCTAAAGTAATGTGAGTGTGTGAGAATCTCAGATTTGGCAGGGGTAGGGTAAGATTGTTTGTTTAGATTACTATGTATGGCGAAAAGCTTGAAAGTGTCATGTAAATTCAAAATCTGGAAAGAAACCCAGCATCAATTTATTATTTCTACGAAATTGTAGAAATTACGATATTAGAATATTCACCTCTTTGGGAGAGTTTGACTCATGATTTAGGAGGATCAGCAATATCCCCATAATCTCATGCAATTAATTCTTTTCCATATATCCAGCCAACTCTTATTTAGGATGCATATAGCATAGGTTCACACAAATAAAAACCCAGATAATGCAAAACACAGAAATTAAGTTAAACAAATCTGTCATGAGACTGATGTAGAAGGGAGGGGTGGATGTGCATAGCTCGTCCATAATCTAGAAAATCAGAACTGAGTTCACTTTCTTCCATTCCTTGGAAAGGCTTAGAATGTATGTCCATCACTGAATCTGTCCTTCAGGTATCAAAACAGATGAGAGGAAGAAGTACACTGTACCAGTCTTGCCTTGATTTGTTTTCACAAGGTCACTAGTCATATATTACTTTATTTACAGTTACCTGCAGAGGAATCAGTTAGAAAGGAGAGAACCCTTTACTTCAGGGCTGTAGAAGCACTGAGTATAGAGGGTCTGCCTCAAGGAGCTTATGCAAACACCAGTAAACTTAACTTATTTAATAGTCAAAAGAACTGACATGATGCAGTCCGTAAGCATGCAGTCAGGTAAGGAAGGGAGTCCAGGTCTTCAGCAGCCCAGTTCAGTGCCAGATACAATAGATGCCATATCATATACTCTCTTTCTCCATGTACAGAAAGACTCAGGAATTAAGTATGCTTTCTGACTTCATCACAAATAACTATTTGTTAAAAACACATCACAGACTGTTATATTAGCCTTCACTTAAGATTTTTGGGTGACAAACCTTTTAAATATATTGAGGACCGAGTAAACCATAGGCCACTTCTTAGTGGGGAGACACTAATTACAAACCAGATTGCATTCATAACTCACAAATTATTTGGCTGGAACCTGTATTTTCATTAATTACTTGCATTGAAATAGGTACTTCCCTTTGAAATATTAAGGTATTCTTGGTATTTTGTAAACTCATTGTGGGTATGGGAAATAGATGATATTTGGATGAAGATGACATAACCCCTATGGAAGATTTTGGCAGATGAGTTTCAGGTTTTGTGGAAGAAAGCTGAGTTGGCAAGTAAAATGTCAGCCTTCCAGTTCACAGGCCTGTGTGAATTGTGTTTGCTAATGCCTAACTGTAGTGGTTTCATGTTGCACATCCCCTTTTTCCTATCTCGATTCAGGCTGGCTCTGGGTTTTGAGGTTTAAAAAAGTACAGGTGCTTTGCAGAGGAAAAAGTATTGCTCTCAACAGAGGAGCACTGTAGGATCCTCCTTGATTTCTAACAGCTACATTCTTTCAAGCTTGGTAATGTATTTAGTGATCATGAAAGTAAGTAGCTCATTGTGTTGGTATGAGCCAGGTGTGATGTAAACAGGCATTGTGCAAACATATTCAGACTACTGAAGCAAATTATTTCAGGTTGGTCCTGGCCTTCTATAAGCACAGATTGATAACCAAGGGGGAAGATCCTTGTCTGAAAGCTTACTACTCTTATCTATAGCACTGGCATCTGGAGATCTTCCTAGAGAGCAAAATGCATGACAGCTTCCAGGGCAGGATCCCTGCCATACTGTTTTGACAGAGCCTATGGAAATACTAATCAGTTGATTAAACCCTTGAAAACAATTGTGTTTAGAACTAAGGTCATTGGGCTGAAGATCTATCAAACCGTTAGAGGAGAGCAGCTTCCAAATGATGCACATACAGTGTTCCCTTCCTAGACCTAGAGTTCTCCAGCAGTATGGAAGAAGCATCAGAGGAGATCATCGATACGCTGCCAGTCAATTAATGCATTTGTGACCAGCAGGCAGACTGTAGAAGAGCTTTCTGGAGGGTAATCACTAGCATGCTGGTACCTATGTGTTAGTTAGCTGAAAGCAATACTGTTTAAAAACATGATTGAATTGATACCACGTCTTTAGAATTAATGTTAGCCCCAAGCAGAGAAGCATGTTGGAACGCTGGCTTCCACTTCCCTTTGGTCTCATCACTAACCCATCCTCTTGTAATCAGGGCCTGGATGTGTGGAATCCCTGAAGCTGTAATAATAGAGACATGTAGAACTGGGTGAAGGGGAATTACTGGAAATCTGACACCCCTCCCTGCATTTGCAGAGCAAACACCTCTTATAATTGATATGTGTATTTATTTAGTGTTACTAGTTACAAATCTTTAGTAAATAATGCCTCAACAGGTCAAACATTTAAGGCACAATGAGTCATTCCCCAGCATTAAATGAGAAGCCTTGATCCCAAAATTTTTGATTGAGGCAAATAAGTGTTTTAAATGTGTATCTCAAGCTGCTTGTTAAAATAAATGCCTGTGGTATGACTGGGCTGGAAGGATGAAAGAGAAAATTCACTGGGCTTTCAGACTGGAATGTACATTGCCTGTTCCAACTTCAGGTTTTATTGCAAGGGCTCTGGTTTTACCCAAATTGACAGCAGCTTGGCAGAAATTTTCCCCAGCACGTTCTTTTTATGTAGATTTACCAGCAGTAAACTCAAAAATTGGACAAATGAAACTTGTCAGTGAGCCTGTGGTGTAAGTCTCCCTCTGTGCCCAACCCACAAAATGGTATTAGTCAGCTGTTGCCCCAGCCAGAAAGTGTTAGCTCCTTAGTTCAGGTTGTGGTAGTTCGTGTATTTAGTTTGGGAGATTCCAAGTTCAATACGCAGAGTGCCAGCCAACATGACTACTCTGTCACAAACAAAAGGCCTATCAAACAGAGTGGCCTCCTACCTCTGAAGAAAAGGTGGATGTGTCTGGGGAGAGAAGGACACAATAGACTTATACCTGTCTTTTCGCCATCGTGTCTTCCCTCCAGCTTTTATCAAGATAACTTGGATGCCACCTCAGTGGAGAACCTGTGAGGTGCTTCCTTTAATTCGTGATATGTCTTCTACCACAACAGTTTAAGCTCCATATTTCAGCATAGAATCATAGAATAGTTTGGGTTGGAAGGGACCTTTAAAGGTCATCTAGTTGAACCCCACCTGCAATGAGCAGGGACACCTGCAACTAGATCAGGNGGCCCTACTAAAAAGTTTGTTCCCATCTTTCTTACAAGCCCCCTTTAAGTACTGAAAGGCCACAATAAGGTCTCCCCAGAGCCTTCTCTTCTCCAAGCTGAACAACCCCAACTCTCTCAGCCTGTCCTCATAAGAGAGGTGTTCCATCCCTCTGATCACTTTTGTGGCCCTCCTCTGGACCTGCTCCAACAGGTCCATGTCTTTCCTGTGCTGAGGACTCCAGAGCTGGACGCAGTACTCCAGGTGGGGTCTCTCTAGAGCAGACTAGAGGGGCAGAATCACCTCCCCTGACCTGCTGGCCATGCTTCTTTTGATGCAGCCCAGGATGTGGTTGGATTTCTGGGCTGTGAGCGCACGTCGTCGGCTCGTGTCCAGCTTTTCATCCACCAGTACCCCCAAGTCCTTCTCCGCAGGGCTGCTCTCAATCCCTTCATCCCCCAGCCTGTATTGATACTGGGGGTTGCCCTGACCCAGGTGCAGGACCTTGTACTTGGCCTTGTTGAACCTCATGAGATTCACATGCGCCCACCTTTCCAGCTTGTCCAGGTCCCTCTGGATGGCTAGCATGTCCCTAAGAAATTAAGTCCACTTTCTTGAACGATCAATATTACTAGAGGAAAAGTAGTTTGATAAATTTAGCAGGTTGTATTACACAAAAGACTTCTTTACAGGTATTTGCTTACAATAGGGGCTGGCTGTTGATTAAGAGGTAGCATGATCAGAAATTTAGTTGTTGAATAGTTCTGAAATAGAAAGCCTTGTGTGCAAGTGTGCATACATGAAATTTTTGAGTGAAAAATCAGTCCTCTCAACTGCTTCAGATATGACATGCATAATATTTTTATCAGATGTCAGCATGTTCTTGAAAGAAGGGAACGTGGGGCATGAATTCTTAAAAAGCGCTGCTTTGCTGTAATTGAAAGCCACTTTGGCTGCAACTCAGCAGATTTCTGTTGGCTGTTACTTTCTCCTTTTTGTCCCCTAGGACAGTTTTTCTTCTCCCCGCCCCACTCCCCCCCCTTGTCACTCTTTGGCAGTGTGTTGGTCACCTAAGGAATATTTGGTTCCTTGCCACATATATGGTGTCCACAGAGGGGATTAAAACTTTAAGCTCTTGCTGGATGGTTTGATGGAAAACTGCACACACAGTTCTAATGGCCTCCTTTGTGGGTAGTTGGATGGTTACACTGTCGTAGGGGTTTTGGTCTAAAAGGCTAAAAGCCTCCCTGCATTTCATATCCAGAGGTGATAAACTGTTGTTCACTGTGGGTAAAAGGAAATGCTTTTAACACTACAGAGTGTTTTGTAAAACCTAGACTATTTCTATGTGTTAGCGACTGCTTTCGATGCTGCTCACAAAAGTAATTTCACACCCTGGGTGGAGTCCTGTGATGTGTATATGTGCCATATAAATTGAGGTTGCTTAGACTATCCACCCTTCAGGTTAGCAAATGGAGACTCCATTAAATTTTGCAAAGACTGGAAAGATCATAGTATTATATCCAGCCAGAGCAGCGGAAGAGGCAGAATATCATTACATGTAAGGCATCTTTTCTCTATGCAGGCATTGTAGCTTAGATCTCCAATAACCAGAAGTGCTTGGAATGATTATGAGGTGGTAGGAAAAAAGCTTTCATCAGCATCACCTAAATTGCTGCTGTGTCCGAAAATTCTAAAATTTATTGATGCATGCTACCGAATCCTGTAATCCCCCTTGCCGTTTGCTGATATCTGTGTCTTTATTGCTCTCTAACAGTGACCAGATGGATGTTCAGCCAAAAAACTATCCAATTATTTCACCTCTGGTTAAGAAGATAACTATACACATATGACTAAGCTGCCTGTGTCCTTTCCTTTCAAACCAGTTAGTGTGGAATTTATAGCTCCATTTCCAGGCACTTAGCTTTTATTCTTGTGGCTGCCTGTATTAGAGAGCCTAAAGCAGTGTGAACGTAGATACTGCCAACAAATATAAACAGTTCTGTTTTCTCTCTTTGACTTTGACACCTCCAAGTACCATGTTCATAGTGTCTTTGTGTGAAGACTGAGTTACATACATTGGTGAAAAAGCAGCAAGTTTCATCTAGAAAGATAAAGGTGATAATGTTGGAAGAACATGTTAAGAAGAACTGCCACCAGACGTTATGGCCCAGATCCGAAAGCACCAAGGTAACTTTACAGAGCTCGATACAACACCTATCGAAGGACAGTAGAAGTCACAATGTATTTCTGCAGTTGTTTCTTTGAGATCCAAAATATCTTCTGAGCCACCTTGCACTGGAGACCAGAGAACTGCTTCTTTCTTGCAGAATAGTTTCAGGAATAGGCTGGATCTGACAGAATCTTCAGCCGTGGTTGTTTGGGTTTTATTACTAACTGGGCAACCATGCAACCATTTGTATTGATCATTGATCAACTGTTAGAGAGCTTGGGGGATAAGCATAAGTCTTAGTTGGTCATTAGCTCAACGTGATTCTTTCTGTTTCGTGCGTTTATGAAGGGAAATACAAGTAAATGGCCCAGGAAGTAGGCCTGTGTAAAAGGGGTTGGGTGGGAGATAAAGGGATAGTGGATTATAAACACAGTGGTGTTTTGTTTTGTTTTTTTCTTTTTTTAAACAACGGCTTTTTTAAAAAGCACAGTGAAAATGTTTAATAAAAAAAAAAATAAATTTTTTTGCAAGAAACATTGCCCTAACACACTAGTGCATGGCAATTGATAGAAGTGCCCTGGGCTAGAGAAGTCTGCTTTCTTTTTTCAGCTACAGGAAATAGAAAAAGAAAGCACAGTTGCCAGTGAAGAACTAACTCAGGATTTGAAAATCTTCCTGTTGAGCAATACTAGTTTCATAAGCAAGGAAATGTGTTTTTCGTAATTACGATCAATTACTCCACCTGACTCTTTTTTACTGAAGTTTAGGAAATCTAAACAACTTTCTACATAAACGGTAATGCCAGATGCTGTTATTTGTTATGCTATGTAAAGGGGACATGAGCTTTCCATTTCTTCAAAATCAGTCTTTACAATTTCTGTACACTTTCCATACGTTGTCTCTCAAGCTAGAGAGTATATGGATGCGCACATCTCCAGTACTTTTGCTCTGCAAGTTGTGCGGTTCTAATGCATCTGTAGAATCCAGAAATAATATTTCACTAAGCCAGCTCCTGTTCTTCTTTTCTTTTTTTTTCCTCTCTTCCCCACCCCTTACCCCGCCAAAGCATTGTGCCATTCAGCACTGGTGGAATTTCCTGAAGGCAGAGCAACATTATATCCCGTTACAACTCTTCCACATATTGCATAGTACATGAAAAAGTTGTGCTGTCGAAAACCAAATTTCCACCTGTTGCCTTTGAAAATGGTGTCTTGTTTTGCCTGGGAAAGGAGGCAGGGCCCCTACTTGATGTTTCTTATGAAAGTAGCAATTTGCATAGTGTGCACAGCACATGCCTCTGAATTGCCACGTTTGTTGACTTCTTCTGAGTTTCACATTGTAACTGCTGGCATTCAGCTTTGAAGTGATGAAAGACTGAGAAAGTATACAGAGGTGTGATAGAAATGGGAACAGAGAGCTTGCCAAACCCTGCAGCATTTTGTACAGTTAAAAAGCAGATAGTATCCTTTTGCTCTTGGCTACAGTACTTAACTTCAGCTGCCCAACGGGTGTAAGAATGAGCTTGTTTCCATTGAAAACATGTTAGAATTGAACTAGGAGTCAGCTTTTATTTTTGTAACAATCCTTACAAGATGTCTTGCAGGGATCATAGCATATCCTCAGTTAGCACAAACATCAAGAGAAATTTGAGTGTAAGACACATGTGTACAGCAAGACGGATATACTCATGCTACTTTTAGAACTGGATTTCTGAAGAGTCAGGCTAAAATTTCCTGTGGTCCCTTAGTTAAAGAATGTGTATATTAAAATGTTCCAGGCCTCCTCTTTTTCTCTCCTGTTTGTTTGAATGGGAGCAACGTGCTTGCTTCGATGCAAAGATGAGCGGGTAACACATTTCCTGCCATATGTCCCACTGCACTGTCTAAATACTGAAATATGAATGTCCTTCATCTATGAATTACCCTTATGCTATTGATTTGTATTCACAGTATGGTTTTAACCATGCTAGTCAGATCCTGAGATTTGGACTTGAGCGACTGAGGTGGTTGGAGCGATGTGATTTTTCCTGAGTTGTTACATCCCTGTCACTAGATGTAATAAAGTACCCTTCCATGGTAGGTGTGACATGTTCTGGAAATCAGTGTCAGGAAAGGAGTTGAAAAAGTTAAATGTGAAGACCTACTCAATGGTTTAGTGGCCAGGATCACTCAGTATTCCTGATACCATATATGTAATTTCTGTTCTTGTTGATCGTAAGTACTTTTCAGGATATTGAGAAGCATTTTTTTGCATGTGCTTGATCTTATGCACAATATCATGGAGTCCGTATCTTCAGACCAGCAGTAAGGTTACATCGGTACTTCATTGTTGATTACAGGATTAAGAATATTGCAACAGCCCCACCAAAGACCAGAACAAGCACATTTTTCCTGAGGGAGTAGACTTCTGAAAGCAGCAGTCAGGTTCTTCAGGACATAACTTCTACCCCGGAAGAGGTATAGACTGCTTCCCTGTCTCTAATACAGAACATAATTATGCATTATTGTACTTAATTATGCATTACTGTATTGGGCAGGGAAGGTATTACATTCTCTACCATGAAACTTGACAAGGTTTGCGTTGACTAGCATTACTATTATTCTGAGCCAAGTAAGGGAGTAATCTCACTCATTTCCAGATTGATGCTGTGGTGTCTGAAATCAGATTCTGAATCTCTGTTCTTAATCGCTTAATGTTCTAATCTCTTTTTGTTTGTTGATACAGCTTTGGCTTTACTTAAGTAAGCACTGTGATTTTGAGTCCAAGCTCAGGTAGTGCTTGAAGCAATATAGGCCCTATTTCCTGTTCCGTCTTCTCTTCTTGAAACAAAGATTAATCCATGACTGAAGTATTAGAGGAGAAGGCAAGATGTAACGTAAGGTTGTTTGTGGTACGGAGTGCATATGTTGCCGACTGTGTTATGTAGGGCAGAACAATCATTTAATGATGGGATTCAGACCTCAATTACAGCCTATGTGAGGCAGTGGTTGATGGTTCAATGTTCTTAGCTGTGCACAGGTGCAATAGGGCATCTGCCTGTCAGCATGGATGTAGGAGCTCCTGCAAGGGAAAGGGACAGGTTAGAGAGAGTCCTTCAGGCTGCTAGCTGGAGCACCCTTACCTATGGCAAAGTCTTCAGTGCTCCTTCTCTCTTAGATTACCGTAGCTATAATCAGGCTTAAAATGCCAAAGAAAAACGTTTGTACTGATTGTCCAAAATTTCTACCAATAACATTACAGTAATAGAAGAAAATGCAGCACAAAACACTGCTTCTCTGGCACCTCCCACCATGAGTCTCTTGAGTTGCATCTAAGGTGTAGGTATCTTCTACCTGAGAATTGAAGGACTAATTTTAGGATCATCACTGTGTCCGAGAGGTTCCAGCAATATGTGAAAGTGCAGGAGCGAATGACAGAACTACCAAACACTTATTTCCTAATGCTGCCCCTTGGCTGTTATGCCCTACTAATCTCCACAACACAGTGACAAAGAGCTTTTCTTCTGTCATCTTTTAGCAGTCTACAATCCTCAGCCACACAGGTTTTATTTCTTTGCAAAACCAAACTTAAAAAAAAGCAAGATGGTCCTCATGGTTCTTAATCAAGTGGGTTAGCACTGCATGAAAGGAATCCTGTCTCTGTAGAGCAGATTATTGGCCCTTGCTATTATAGTAATTGTTCTTAACTTCCTGATGTTGATTGCTTTCAGCTCAGGAGGCCTCTTGTGAAAATACCTCAGTTCTGCTACCTTATTTGTAGGCAAAGCTTCCTGTGTGTCAGGAATTACAGATTTTTTTAAAAATATATGAATATGTTGGAATCTGTGACTTCTGCAACAGCTAGGACAAAATGCAGGCTAAAGAATAATTTATACTTGCTCAATCTCCCGCTTTCTCACTCTTGATCTTTCAGTGCTGCTCAAACCAGAAATCCCCTAGCACCTCATTATGAATGTTCGAGGAGAGCTTCATACTGATGGTGGGCCAAAGTGATGTCTGTGTTATCCTCTTGCATGCACCAACTGTGAGTCTGACCCACAGTCAAGCAATTTTGTTACTCAGTGTGAAAAGAAGAGACTTTAGTCTCATGTTCCCAGTGCTCGCTTGAAGTTGTCAAATTTATCCTGCCCTGTCATCTTAAATTCTTTCCAATGAAGTGTGACAACATAGCTTAAAAATGTCAAAGGTCGTAGCTCTTTTTTAAGAGTATCTGTTTCCATCTCGTAGGAGATTATTAAAAAAATGAATAACAGCCTTGAAAATAGATAGAAAGGGAGCACCTGTACAATGAAAAGCAATCTCTTTAAAAAAAAAAAAAAAAAGGCACCCACAGTTTGGGGGGGCAGGGGGGGGGGGG
>WAAD01025224.1:341-11776 GCA_013389945.1 Fregata magnificens | reverse complement strand
AAAAAAAAAAAAAAAATGCCACCACCATTTGTGTAGTCCAGGATGGGCTGGGAGGGGAAGTTAAAGATGCAAATTCTCCTTCTCTCAGTTCTTCCTATTTTTTTGTAACAGAGAGATTTATGTGTCTGCTGCCATGGCCACAAAGGGAAAAAATGGATTAGAGTGAGATATCACATTGCAGAAAATTAGTGTTCTTGCTGCAGTTACCCCTGTACACAGACAGAACTTTGGGCCAAAGTCATGCCAAGTCTGGTTTCTCACCCAGTGGATTATGTATCACTGCAGCAGCACATGCCCGTGCCAGTCTTTAACACACTCAGCAGTTAAACCTAGGGATTTGATTCCCACACGTTACCAAGAAGCTTAAACCCATGCCATTCATGACTACAAATCCATTTAGGAACTTTCTGCTGTCAGGAACACTTGGGGAGGAATATCTGTCCGTCCGTCTGAGTTTTACGATAATCAATTCTGCTAATAATGGGTACTGTCTATTATTGGGCTTCAAGCAGTGAACTGAAAGCATGCCCTATAATGAATAAAAACTTAGTTGGAAAGAATTCTTTTGTTCTTACATGGGTTTGCTGTCATCTCCTGAAATGTTATTAATTTCCTTTTGGAAATGTCTACAACAATCAAAGCTTGATATCCTTGCCAGCCATTTGGTTTAAATAAACAGCTGTATTGATTTACAGAGATGCTGGGCCTTGTGCCAGTTTTTTCTTTGTGCTGCTGCTGGAGTGGGAAAGGATCCCTGACACAGTGTGCCCTTGACTAAGCTGTATCTTGTCTGCTACATCCTACCGTATTCAGTTTCTTTCAGTTTCTTTCTAAGTGTGAAAGCTGGCTGGCCATTAAGGAATGTAACGATTTATGGTGTGAAAGCTGGAAGTAGCCAGCTAGCTCTTGGCTTGGTTCTTTTCATCCCAAACCCACGTGTTTCCCAGCCCCTCTGGGGATCCCAGCATTTCCTTCTAAGCTGCTTTAAGCATGATTCTGCTTCTCCATCTCTGCTTTTTATATTTTAAAAAGAAAATGCCTAGAAAATAGCTTGCTTGGAGACATTTCCTTCCAGAGGCTAGACTAGAGCAGAAAATATAATTAGAATGGAAGGCACTGACTGAAGGTTAAATACCTCTGCCCTTAAACAGGCTATTTCACCACTGGGAGTAGTATAGCTAAGGCAAAATAGGCTGTAAAATCCATTTAAGAAGTTAGCTAAATACATTAGCTGTGGTCTTCAGCTAGGTTTGTACCACCATGGCAACAGTGCTACCAAGCTAGCTCAGATGTGTTTGTGGGAACTGATGTCGTAGGAATGAATGGCAGCCCAGAGGCTTCCTCCCTGCCAGAGAGGCAGTGTCCTTTCAGTGCATCAAACAAGACATCCCAAGAAATGGGCTGATAATTTCTGAGGCCCTTCAGCACTTTAAAACACAGTCGGTGAGCAATAAGCCAGACTTAGATGGACATCAGAAGGGTCTGGCGTGTGGGAGCTGCTGAGGAAGATGTAGATTTTAATTTCTTTTGTTTGTTGTGAGTCGGGATGACTAAGGGCAGAAAGTAGCATCTGTTGAGTCTAGTGGCAACTACCTCTTTAGGAAACAAGTAACCTGACTTGAGATAAATGCTGTGATACAAATGTGATCTTAAATTAGGACTTCCAGTAAATTCAGACTGGCATATAATCAGGTAGGAAAGAGCAACACAAGAATCTTTATTGTAGCGGCTTATGATCAGCAGTCAGTATTCATCTCAGATTGCTGAGTTTTGTGATAAGTTGATATTGCACTTGGAACTTTCTTTGCCTTACTCTTCTGGACTTTGATCTTATCAAACACTTCAGATACGCAGGCCCAGCCTGTCTGCAGAACTTCGCAGCATCTCCAGAAGCAACAGTGTCTACACTGTTGCAGCAGCTCCCTTTGGCGTTCTGTCAGCTGATCCAGAAGTTGATTTTTGGAGGTAGACTATGCTATTTGCTACTCTGCCAGTGGAAACCCTAAGTCCAGTGGACATGGTGATCTGTTTTTAAATTCCTTCTGACACCAAACTGTGACAGAAAAGGGAATTGCTCTGGAAGCCTCGAAAGTTTTCCAGGGTCTGGGTTAGCATTCCTTGACTTCTGCTTCTTGGGTCACTGCAAATATATCCATGCTTGCAAGAGAGCAGGATGTGCCAGAGCAGTGACATAAACCTCATGCTACCCTTGGTTTTATATAGTTCATCTCTACTAGTTTTATTCTTGAAAACAGGATAGGGATAGTAAGAGCATGGAACAAGTCCTAGGCTGTAGACTTTGCTGGGGTCTTTGTGATTGGCTTCTTTTGCCAGAAACCCCAATGGAAGAGCAATAAAATCTTACAGGCAGAAACTTCCCCTTGATCCCTTTGTCTTTTAGTGCTGAACCTCACAGCTCTAGGTGTCCAATACAGCTTGTCTGCCCTTTCTACTATGTGAATCTCCTGTCCTTTGAATAGAGATCAAGAGATCCAAACATTTTGTACTGAGAAGATTTTGTGTATTGCTTACCTGCTAGCGAACTGAGCTGGAGAGAAAGAAAAGCTTGGAGGTTTTTTGATTCATTCAGTCAGTCAATCTGTAGCATAATGGCATATCGTACATTATTGTTGCTTATGAACTAGAATCAGAATTGTCCACCTCATCCCATTTCCTGAGGCAGTTAAAAAATTATTCTCCTTCAACTTAACAGGCAGAACTGGAGTCCTAAGCATCCTCTCCCAGTATTAGCAGGAAGGCTGGGATATCCTTTTTTTTGTGCAATAATGTAACATATGATCATGTTCATAGAGCTGTTGCAGCATTTTGGTCTTTATCTGATGCTGAAGTTTGCATCTAGCAATGCTCATGCTGTGTGACATCATTGTTGGTTATTTGTAGAAACAGTTTATAAAGCACCATCTCATCAAAACAAAGTGTTCAGTTACTCCTCTAATCTGGATAAGAGTGATGCCCAGGGACTGGCCAAGGACAAGACTCTCCTGTACCAGGCTATATAACAGCTCTTCCTCAGACGTTTATTGGAACAGTGGCCAAAGATGCAGGCAGTGTAAAAATAGAATGGTGGCTTGCCAGGGCAAATTTTGGGATGATTAGTATTGTAGTTTAGAATTATGCCTCCCCCCCTCCCCCGATGATCTTTCGTGAATTTTTGGGTTCATGGCAGACAATTAGATGCCAAGGTGGGGCTTCCATTCTTTATTGCCAGTTCACCTTCTGGATTTCGTCTGAAATAATCTTCTCTAGATGATGTAAATATTTTATTTCCAAGGTGGGTTCTATGACCGTTTGCTCATGGTGCTTATAAAGCCCCCTCCCATTGTTAAAGACACTCTGTGCTTGTTTCAATAAAGGCATAAAAATGTCCCAGCAGGATTGCAAATCCACTAACAGCTTGCTTTTATCCTTACTCTTTGTGGAAGTAGGAAAGGAAATTCCTTTCAAAAGATACTGACATTCCCTGCTTTCCCTAGACTCCAGCAAGGTTGTCCTTTGCCTATAAATGCTTTTCTGATCAGCAATTGCAGTTTGCTGTAATAATGGTGGAAGAGTGGCCACACTCTTCCAACCTTGAGCCTAAGGTCCTCTCCATAGTAGTGGATGCCTAGGAGAAAATAGAAGAACAAGGTACAATTGCAGAGATTCTTCCCCAGGTATTTCCCCAGTCTCCAGTAATCTGTGGTGTGAGGATCACTTTAATCAAAGACAGTGCTTTTGTGTTCAGTAACAGCGGATTTTTTTTTTTTTCCTATGAGTTTGTCTAGTTGCTTTTGAACCCTTAAAAGTTTGCTCTCTGGACTGTGTGGAAATGAGTTCCACACTGTGTCTCTATGTTTCCTGAATATCTAAGCCATGAACAATATACAAGACTCCTCTGTGATCTGTCTAAAGCTTTAGTTTGCATCGTGGTGAATTTGCTTTAATCTCCTTGGTCACGCCGAGACACTGTTGCTGGGGAAAGGAATACCACAGCCTGTCTGTCCTCTGGCAAACAGCGGACAGATCCAGGCAGCAATTGTTGTCTTTTGTGTGTAGGGCTGGAGCAAAGATTGACATCAAGCAGGTAGATGACTGGCACCTCTGCAGGGATGCAGCAGAGGCTGGACCTGGCTCTATGCTCCCTTGAACCGACAAGCTATGTGCTCTGGCATCACATACACTATTTACGAAGAGTACATGGTACACTCAGCTGGATCTGCCCAGCTTGCTGGCAAATCCTAGAATGTAACAGTGCTCTAGGGCAGGGTTTTCTGTTTGTCCAAGGACTGCCAAGTTGTTTGGAAAACAACAGAAAGACCCATCTCACACACCACACACATTGTCACCATGTTAAAAATGAGGCTAAATTTGAACTGTTCTTCAGTAATTTATGGTGCTCTTCATTTTGTTTGGTGCCTCCCGCAAGTAAGTGCATGGCAATGTGCATATACATGTTCTGTTTTGTGGGTCTTTTTCTTCCAGTTATTTTGCAGACTTTCTTTTCCTGTCTACCCCAGACTGCCAGTGGTCTGGGAAGTATGGGTTAAAAAACACTGATGTAAAAGTGTGCTTCTGTGATAAGCAATAGAAAAGTGATATGGTCCCGAGATTTTTTTTTTTTTTTCAGTGATGTTATTTCCGTTCTGCTTCTTTTTTTCAGAATTAACTTATGCTTTTCTGTTTGCGTCTCTGATGCTGTCATCCCTGAGTCCCTCTAGCCACCTACAATTTCCATTTTGGAATGGAGTCTGAGTACGGAGGAGTTCTTCCATGTGCAGGTATGGGATTTTTTTAGTGCAGTAGTGGCTCATTTACCTGAGCTTTGTCACAGGCTCTGTATGTTATAAACTATCTGAAACAGATCAAAATCTTGATAACTGATTCAAAAGATCCAGGTTTTCTAGTTTATGTCTTTAGCAAAAAAACTCTCTTCTTGAGGAAAGTAGATAGCTCGGGAATCCTGACAGCGTAACAGAAAATTATGCCAAAAGATAACTGATTATCCTCAAAGCCATAAATAGCTTGTAAGTGAACTTAAATACCTCAAAGCGAGGAAGTAAAGTGTTTTTTGCCACCACATTCATGTGCCTCTGTTGCTGTCACTGAATTGAGACACACATAATTAATGGGATAATTAATCAAGCAGCTACTTCGTAGTTTTCCTAAAAGTGAATCAACTTTGTTTAGCTTCAAGACAACCAAGTTGAACAGAGGCTTCTGTTAGAGCCATTTTAGTTACATTTACAAAACTGCTTAAATCCTCTCCCTCTCTTCTGACCCTGTGCGTGAAGGAACAGGAGGAAATCTGCATCGCTTTCTGTGGTCTTGAGTCCTCTGCACTTGTGTTCCAGGCCTTATTCCATGTCTCTAAGGCTTAAAAATGGAGAACAGTGCATTTAAGCAGTCTGCTGCTGCTGCAAACTTCAGATGTTTTATTTTTTCAACTCTGGATTTGTGCAGTTATTGTTTCAGTGTCTTCTGCTACATTTTGGGAAATTGAGAAATTATAGAAATTATTTGAAGAATGAAATTTAGACAGTAAGCATTGAAAAAATGTGGCCTTGGTAAGTTGATTGTATACATGTAATTTTTCCCTTCTGCTTTGCATGTAGATCTCATAAGGAAGATGGCCAGTAGTCCTCATGTATGTTACGTATTTCTAAAGGAGCTTTCTTGTTTATCTGATAAAGAGCACATTCCTTAGAGAACAGCAAGGGCCTGCAGGGAGCTGTTTGACATCTCTGACCCTTGGTGAGGTGTTACAGAGCAAGCTAAGGTCATTCCAGAGGTTGTGTTTTGATCCTCTGTTCCTTTAGGTCAGCACTGAGTGGAGAGGATTAAGGGATTGTTTTTAGCAGTCTGTACGAGGGGTCCGCTGCTGGGGATAGCCTTGAAAAGAATGTTTGTCATTCCCACTGCCTGCTGTGGGAAATTCATAGGACCACTGCATCAAGTGCTGGGATTGCTAAAGAGTCTTAAGCCAGAAGGAGCCTCAGGCAAGATACATCTTTCTTATGCAGCTGTGACATTTCTATAGGAGATGCTGTTTTACAGCATTTTGATTCAAGATACCTGATTCATAGAGAATTGGCACATTTGCTGTGCTTTTTTCAAGTGATTTCTCCTATAATCTTAACTTTAGGTTTCGGGGGGTGGGGGGAAAAGTTAAGCATTTTATCCCAAGTCTTCCTCTCACCGTTCTTCTTGCTCACGTGAAACTTCATTTATGGCTATCTGGATCACAATATTTAGAGGAACAATAGCTTGCCTTATAATTTGCTATCTGTCCCAAAGCCTGCATTAATTAACTAGCTACCGTATTCATGTGGTTAAAAGTCACTTTACTCAACCTACTGGTGTTAAAAAGCGATATCAAAGTGTGGGTTTGGCTTGAAGGAAATGAATGCAGTGGAAACAGGAGATTCTCCTGGGGCACAGCTCCGAGTCCCAGCTCTGGCATTGTTCACTTTGTACTGTCAGCTGGGTGCGAAACCTCCTGTTCTCTCTTTCGTAAGTTCAGCCTGTCCAAGGTAAAGGATGCACCCACACAGGATGATGCAATATAGCCACAAGAAGGCTGCACACCTCCAGGTGCATTAGCTGTGGTGAGAAACACAGTTTATTAGCTGGTGTTCAGGACAATGCAAGTTTTTCCACTTCCACGATCTGAACTGGCTTATGTTTTGATAAAACACTATCACACAGTCTGTATCCAAAAGACACTAGGGATAAAACCTTCTAACAATTGTAGCAGGATTTTAAATATACACATTTTTGTAGCTTCTACTTCGAATGTAATACCCTGTTATTTTATAGAGACCTCTGTGCCTGAAGGTCTCCGAATGCTTTCAGATTACTAGCAAAATTCTCCAGTGTTGTCTTCTTTGTCTGTCGTCTTCTTTCTGCTTGACTTACCTGTTATGTCTCCCAGTGGCCAACAGTACTGTAGTCAATGTCAAAGCAGAGAACTTTTGATTGCATTTGCTCTGCACTATTCTTACATACCCTAAGAATAATGAGAAATCTTCTGAATTAATTCTGCCTACTAAATTCTGTGACAGCAACAGCATGGCATAAAAATCTCTGAATCCCAAAAGAGAATTTTGCACTTGAATATTTGATGAAGAGAAATGTTCTGAATAGGTCTTTAGTATATTGTGGCTTCATAATTTTGCATCCTGTATTGCTCAAGCGATCAGTTACTAAAAGCTATTTGGCACAAAATACCATTGATATTTCAAGAAATTACTTGTATTGCTTGAAAACATAGTATCACCCTCAGAACAGCCAAAAGGAAACAGGTTTGTGTTTGGAAGACAAACTCAGTAGAACCTGTCTGGTTCACAGGTGGGAGGATCATTCTTGTCTTTTCATTGCTAATTGTGTTACAGAACTGGTTTCTTTCAACAGGATCTTATCATGAGATAATCTAATTATGAATAATTTTGTTTACCAGACGGTTTTTCTTTGGGAATAATCTAATTGAAGTCTCTCAAAAATTTATCACCTCAAATGTATCCTATTGTTGGTTTCCTAGCCCTTCTTCATTAGTGCTTATTTCATGGGTTTCTCTCTCTTAGCCTTGATGATTGTTCCAGAAGAATAATCTCTCATTATTTTAATCTGTCTTCCCATTATGAAGGCCTATCAGTTTAAAGATCTAATTCTATTATTCTTTCCTTATGCTTTCCAGAAGCACAAATATTTGAAAGAATACCTTTATTCTAAAAAATATGTTTGTAAGAACAAAGGCTGGAAGGTGTTAAAAAAGATGAAGTTATTACAGGCCTATGCTGCTGCCCATCACTGCAGAATGTGAACATATTCCATGTAAAATAACATGGCCTTTGCAGAGTGTCTGTGATCTTCAGGGTGTGTTCTGTCTCATCCTTTCACGTAATTATAAATGGGAAATAAAATTAACGTAATAAATTGGTAGCTCATGCAGTTGAAGAATTACTGTATTGGGCTCATGCCTTTTAAAAAAACAGCATTGCATCTACTGGCATGCTGTAGTCCAAGACTACTGTTCTGTAACTGTTGTCTCTTTCCACATCTCCAACTAAACTGATACTCTGCTGTTTGTTATTGCAGAAAACACAGCCCTTACTGCTGTCAGTTGTCACATTAGCTCTAGCATTGCGGGAGTGAAAGTGTGAAGTATGGGATCAAGTCACTCTGCATTCTGCTTNTTCAAGAAATTACTTGTATTGCTTGAAAACATAGTATCACCCTCAGAACAGCCAAAAGGAAACAGGTTTGTGTTTGGAAGACAAACTCAGTAGAACCTGTCTGGTTCACAGGTGGGAGGATCATTCTTGTCTTTTCATTGCTAATTGTGTTACAGAACTGGTTTCTTTCAACAGGATCTTATCATGAGATAATCTAATTATGAATAATTTTGTTTACCAGACGGTTTTTCTTTGGGAATAATCTAATTGAAGTCTCTCAAAAATTTATCACCTCAAATGTATCCTATTGTTGGTTTCCTAGCCCTTCTTCATTAGTGCTTATTTCATGGGTTTCTCTCTCTTAGCCTTGATGATTGTTCCAGAAGAATAATCTCTCATTATTTTAATCTGTCTTCCCATTATGAAGGCCTATCAGTTTAAAGATCTAATTCTATTATTCTTTCCTTATGCTTTCCAGAAGCACAAATATTTGAAAGAATACCTTTATTCTAAAAAATATGTTTGTAAGAACAAAGGCTGGAAGGTGTTAAAAAAGATGAAGTTATTACAGGCCTATGCTGCTGCCCATCACTGCAGAATGTGAACATATTCCATGTAAAATAACATGGCCTTTGCAGAGTGTCTGTGATCTTCAGGGTGTGTTCTGTCTCATCCTTTCACGTAATTATAAATGGGAAATAAAATTAACGTAATAAATTGGTAGCTCATGCAGTTGAAGAATTACTGTNGCACCACCTCCACAGGCTAGCCTTCGTTTTTTTTCCTGGGCCCCCCCCCTTTTTTTTTTCTTTTTTAAAAATCTCCCCTTCTCTAATTATTTCAAAATTAAGCCACATGAAACCTACCCCCAAGTATCTGTTGTCTGACCAGAGCTGTTACATGCTGGTGCCAGAGAAATGAGCCTGGCCTGACTGGACTAATTAAGTTGGCCAAGGCACTTGAGAATAGCTCAAAGACGAGTCGCAGTGGGAAAGGAAGGGAGTAACACCAATTTCTTACACATGCACGTATTAAAGGAAACCAGCTGCTCCACAATACCCTTGGTTAGTGAATGGCTCCACAGGCAGTCTGCTAAGGGAGCAATGTCTGGAGTTCAGTAAAACTGACTTTTTAAAAAGCAGTACTTGAAAAACGGAAGGATTGATTTTATTTTATTTTTTTCCCCCCTCTCCACCCTTCATAATCAAAGTTGCTTTCATCCTAGCTTCTAACAAATGATACTTTTGGCTTCTGCAACCTTTTTTGCAAGACTGTTAAAGGGAACGTGGGACCATCCTAGCAGGAGGGCCCTACACAAATTACTTTACCCTCAGGGTAAGATTTATGTGCGAAAGCCCTCTTCTGTTTTTGAGCAATTGAACTAGACTGCTTCGGCTCCAGAGTTTTTACTGTTGCTGCTGATTTTGTGTGCTTTGTTGATTATGCTCCACCACTTTTAATGAGGTTTTTTGTTTTTATAGAAACAAAGACAGTAATAGCAATGGTTGGAAAATGTAGCCAACAGCAAATGTGAAGCTGAAATTCCTATGTCTTCCTTCCTTGGCATGTCATTACTGAAGGCTCTAAGAGACTTCTGTTCCATGTCACATCCAATATCTCTTGTAGTATACCTACTGCTTTTTGCAAGTGCTGTGATAACTCCTGTCTTCTAGCTGAAGTCTAGTATGAGTAACTATATTCCTCCTACCTAAAATTCCTTTACAGTTTCAGTTGAACATGTTCTTCACTTCCTGAGTTAAATTGTGCAGCCCATGAATTACCAAATGGCAAGTGCCGATTCTTAGCTCTGTTTTGGATGAGCAAATCTCTCTGAGAAAGAGGAAAGAGGGAATCATAGAATTATAGAATGGTTTGGGTTGCAAGGAACCTTAAGATCATGTAGTTCCAACCCCCCTGCCATGGGCAGGGACACCTTCCACTAGACCAGGTTGCTCAAAGCCCCATCCAACCTGGCCAATGTTTGTCCCTATATATTTAGTTTGTAGCGCTGTTCCCTATGGTTCTTCATAGAGTCCAATACACATCATCATTGCAATGAGAAAGAAATACAGCGGATAGCATCTAGTTGAGGTTTGTTATGCAATCAACTGTCATGAGGAAAGAAAGCTACTGGACTCACAGTCTCATCAGAAATTGTCCTACAGCAGATCTGTGCTGAACTTTGTATTGTCAAGTCCTTACAGAGAAAAATGGCTTCTCTCTATTTTCTTTTTTTCTTGTCTTCCCCATTACATCAAAAAATGTACAAAGGAAAGGGGAATGGTTATTTTTTCAATGTTACATGATGTTTTTCTGTATCTGGCTGGAGTCTTCAGCTAAATAAGGAGGTTATGAAAGCAAGGTAGGGGGTGAATAGAACTTCCAGGAAGAGATGTTCCAGCAACTGGATCACTATTTTCGTATTTAGGAGACCTGAGTAAAAGTCCCTTCTCTCAGGGGAATTTCTACAGTAGGTAAGTGGTTTCGCTTTTTTGCGCCTGAGCTCTTCAGTTCTACAGTAAGGCTAACAGCGTTGCCTTGCTAGAGCTTGCTGTAGTGAATAACAGCTCACTCTGGTTTCAAGGGGATATCCACTGGGTGGGGATCATTGCAGGACTGGTCCTCCTCTTTTTTTGCTGAGAATGTTGGATTGTGGTTCTAGCAAATGCTATTTCAGACTTCACTCAATTCTCACTTCTCTGGTCAGAGAGTATAAGAAAGGGAGAGACCTAAGCCAGTGTGGTGGTTCTTTTTCAAAGGACTGGTGAAAGAGTTAGTATTTTAGGCAGAGTGGGAGGGTGTTTGGGTTTTTGCTGGCTATTTCTCCTTCTCCACAGAAAATGCTGAAGATTATTTGCATGTGTTTGCACAGTGGGAAAATATGCCCAACTGAGATCCAAACACAAATGAAACAGAACTTGCAAAGTTCAAAGCTGACACAATCCAAGTTCTTGCTACTAGGGGGAAAAAAAAAGGTTCCTCTCTTTCTCCTTTATTAAAAAAAAAAAAAAACCAACACACACACACACAAAAAAACCACCTCTCATCTTCCTTTTAAAAAATGCATGCATTTAAATGAGCACACTGATTTTGGGGAAGGGAGAGAGAGAGAGTTCTGTTCCCAAAGCCTGTTTTTAATCATCAGATGAATTTTGAGACAACCTCTGAACATTCAGCGCTTGTGGTCAGTTTTCCCCACCCAAAAAACTAGTGGTTTTTGCAGACATTCCATAAACACAGGAAGCTTTGACTGTGTCTCTAACA
>WAAD01025211.1:12119-33489 GCA_013389945.1 Fregata magnificens | reverse complement strand
ATCAAGAAATTCTTAAATCAGCAAGCAAGGAAAATCCTACAATGATGCCTGGTATTACTGAAACTGTCATAAACTTTACAGTTAGTGTGTTAAAATAAATGCATTTTCCCTACCAAAATGCTTTGTGGTGGGGAAAGAAAAGCAGTGTTTTACTTGCACATTTATAGCATGTAGGAACACAAAAGATATGGAGGAGGAATCAGGGAAATAAAACAGGCTTGTGAAGCAACACAAGCATATTCCTTGAGCTGTGTAGCTCCTTTGTTTACTGAAGGACAACAGTGAGCAGATGCCATTGAAGGAACTGGATTGGTTTTAAAGGGCAAATTACTAAGCTTTTAAAAGTAATTTCACAGCTTCTATTACCAGGAATGTGTAAGCTTCTTTGAGCATGAGCTCTATCAAGAACAAACCCAAACAATTACCAATTGCTTCAGGAGCTCCTGTAAAGAGCCTGACAGGGTCTTAGTCATAAAATCTTCAGGTTTATTATACTACAGTGAAATGCTTATCTACTTAGTCACACTGCTCCAAGCGTGACATTGCAAAATTAATTTTTGTACTAACTGCCTGGGTACCGAGCAAGATCTCCTGCTTTTAACAAAATGAAAATAATACTGCAGTAGCTAATGTAGGTTTTAGAAGAAAATGCAAGCATGAATGATTTTGGCTAAATATCCCTGAAAGCAACCTGACTTTATATTAAAGCCTTACTGCAGTGAATAGTGCAGTTGGAGGTCAGTGTACACAACTTTATATTCATTTCCTTTGGTCCCTAGCACCTCCTTCAGTAAACAGCCTCATATTACAATGTGCATCCTAAGTTCTCATTCATTAACTAGAGAGGGAGAAGCAGTAAGAGTTTACCCTCAGTCTAAAATATCCATATACAGCGCAGAATAAACTTTCCCAGGTCCTGCCAGCCATGAACTAAAAAAGAACTCTGATCCTTGGTTAACTAAGCTTAAACCACAGGTTTAAGTGACAATAAGTGATTGATTTTTACCATGAAAATTGGTTTCTCAGCTATATTTTGCATTATCGTCCCCGTACACCATCAAACTCAACAGCAGAACTTCCGTAAAGACCAATTATTCTGAAATTAAACACTCACAGTGAACAAGGGTCTTCTTCTGTAAGGTCTGATAAATAGACGTTTGCAAAGTGGATGAACAACATCCCTATGGCTTGCTTGGAAGTATCTAAAAACCTGTATAGAGTAAAAACAGTTTTTACGACACACAAAACCATTTACCACACAGACGGACATCGCAAATTTATTTTAATTAAAATTCCATCTCAATTATTTATTTTTTCTTCAAATGAGAACACCAGAATGAGAAAGTGTCATGGTATTTCGCTTATTTAACAATGTTCCATTTTAAATTCTACCTTTTTTTCTTGATTATTGCTAACAATAAACCAAATCATACTAACTTGAAACCTTACCACTGTAAATTTAAAGGCTAGGGATATCCTCTTGGTATCATATGCATTATCCAAGACCTAATCCCCACTAAACCTAGCTAAGTCTTTAATAACCTCCTGTAAACAATGAGTATCCCGGCCTCACTAGATATTTCAGTCCTTTTATGTTTATGCATTTTTAACAAGTTTATGGCACAGACAAAAATAAAGTCCTCATCATGTGCTTGTTGGTGAACAATTTAATAGCTGGCTAATGATTCCTTTACCTATAATATTTTGCTAAAAAGCCAACATATTTTTCACCTGAAAGCATGAAGTGGTCTCACTGAGTTATATCTGAAGTACAACAGCTTAGACCACACTGCAAAAGAATTACAAACTTGAAAGCATTATCTCCAAAGCAGATGACAGAGTTAGAGAGAAAATAGTTTGCTACTTACAGGAAAAATATAAAAAAACCCCACTTAGGTGCTGATTCACTATTGACTCCAGCCCTTACCCTTCTTTTATCATCATCCTTTGCACAAAACCAAAACTTCCAATGGATGTTATTAAATGTTAAATATAGGAATCGTGTCAAAAGTACTCTGTAGGCAAGAGTGTGTTCTTTATACAGACCAACACCCATTTTGCCTGTTGTTTCCATGTGTAAAAAGATCCAACACCCCAACAGATCCAAACAGTATTTTATCCCTCAATTCATCTCCCCTCCCTGACAATTTTGTCTTAAACTTTATTCTCTTGCATTCATTGCATGACATAAAGCAGAGTGTTGGAGATGAGGCAGGAAGCCAGTGAGTTACTTATCTAATCAGTACACCATACTATAAATAACAATACTCAAGTCCCAGAACAAGATTCTTTGCTTAAAAATTAAAGGCTATCATCACACTACTCAGAATTTCAGGCTGAGGTAGACTGTAGTACATAAAGATTTTGGTTGGGTCGTCCCCCCTCAATAAAACAAAGGTCAGGATTAGTTATGAAAAAGTAGCATTGTACGAGATGAATTTAAATGACTGAAGTCTTCAGCAACTGGAATGACAGCTTAACATTTACACGAGTCTCAAAACTAGTACAGGTTATTTTGGCATTGCTACAATCCAACAACTTTTAAAAAGTAATAAAAACAAATTACTTTTTATACCTTGTATTCTTTTATGGCTTATGTATTTATATCTTTTACCATACCGTTTTCTATCTTATACGTAGTAGGATAGCTACAGAACATGGAATTTTGCTCAAGCCCAGCTGAGAGCTTCTTGTAAGCTTACATAAGTTTGTAGATGTTCAGATGTGTCTTAGGGCAACTGTAAGTTTCCGCCTTCAGCGGGAAGCACAACTTCCAGCTTTATGTCTAAATGCACATCTTGTAGAGATTCCTGGAAGCATTTAGTAAGAAAGAACTAGCAGGAAAACACACAGAAGATAACTTTTTCATTGGCTCATGTATTGTGGTAACTTTTTTTGTTCCTCACTGTCAGTCACCAATTTCTTGCCATCACTTTTCTTTTTTTTTTTAAATCATCATATGCAAACAATCATTCCTTCTATTTCTAAAACATGCAAGAAACAAGAAATTTAAGAATAAAACATGCACAAACATACCATATCCTCCAGGGACGTCTTTCATGCTTTGGTTCTCTGAAGCGTTTTACTAAAAAGAAAAAAAAAAAAAAAAGAATTGAAGACAATCAGCAACTCCCAAACCAACAAAAATATAGAAAAGTGAAAGCAAATAATCTTGCAGAAATGTTACATTCTTTGATAAATTAGATCTTACACAACTGCATTTCACTTTATCAATCTCTAAGGATACATTTTTGAAGAAACTGGCTCCCTTCCGTCACCTTCAAGTTTCTACAAATCCATCGTCTGACTGCCAATATACCTCACATGAAAAAATAATCTATTACCGACCACTATTTCAGTGGCCTTAGCTTTTATGACCGCCCATCCAGAAAATTTCATTTCCGATAGCAAAGCAGGTATTAGAAAAAGCCATTTCTTTTGCTCACTGGAGACCAAAAGTCAAATTGGAAAGTATTCTCGCAATATAGGGGCAATCCATAATATCAGAAATAAATCAAGTGAATTAGTAGCAGGACAAATATATTCTCTGACAAAGTACATTTATTTTATGGATGACAAATTAGACTTTTGTGGGTAGAACTGTAAGCGGGGCAGATTTTTTTTTCAGTCACATAATCCCTTCACAAGAAGGCTGATACTTGTTAACATATTAAAAACTCAAAAAAATCCAGTATTAGCGCCAACTATACAAAGGCAAAAAAATAGACAAATTTGACTATTTCAATCTTGATACAGTTTATAATACAAATCGCTTGGGTATCTGATAGAAAGCTCCTCTGCACACCCACAAAGGAGCGGGAGCCCGAATCACACCCTGCCCAGCTACCCCCAGGTCCATCCCAGGAGCCATCAGCCCATCCCAGGTCCATCCCCAGAAGCCCAGAGGAGCAGAAGCCCAAAGGCAGGTGGGGGAACACAAATTACAGACTCAGAGGAAGGGACAGCTGTCCCAGGAGAGCCTCAGCCCCACTGGCTAGGGGTGACACCCATCCTGGGGAGTCAGCTCCAGAGCACCTTTGGGAGGGAGGTGGTCAGTGCATCAGGGTACGGGACAGGTATGGGAGGCACGGGAAGAGCATTTTTGGGATTGTACAAGACTTACTATGGGTTGTTTAGGGGAGGAACCAAAGGCAGGGAAAGGGAAAGATCTAGATGACTCATGGAGGAACAAGTGTGGGAAAATAGAGGGATACGGGGATAAAAACAGTCACTCATGCATAAACAGTGGCTGGTCCCTACACCTGTACTGTCTGATCTGCAGTTTGTCTTATCTTCTTAGCAAATTCCTTTTCTAACTCTTTCTGGGCAAGAAAACCTTTTTCCCTTCTGGGAAGACACGCTCAGCCCGGCCACAGGTTGGACCTGGGGCAGGGAGCCACGGCAGCCTCGCCTCTGCTGAATCTGGCCTAATTCCGTAAGACAGATTTGTTTATCTGTTACAGCTGCAAGATACTAATTCTTTATATATCCCAAAGACAGACCAAAGATAACAGGGTAATGGAAAACCTTTCCACTAAGGATGGGTTTTATACATGGGGTTTACATCCTTCTTCTGTCCAAGGTTCAGTGTCACTCACCAGTTCCTTCAACATAAGTCTTGAAAAATGATTATTTAGGCTCTTATTTCAGAAATAATCTCTTAAAACAAAAAGAAAAAGAAGAAGGGGAGAGGGGAGCAGGGAGAGGGAAGAATAAGCCCTGACTCCCCTCCTCCCCTTCAACTTGCAGAGATTCTGTCTTAAAAGGCAAAAAACCTGACCTAGCATGTATAGGTCAGGCAAAATATCGATAGGTATTTTAACCTCTTTCTCCAGGTATTAGCAAAGAATCTAAGTTTCAAATAGGATGCTGCATACAAGTTACGCTTACCCAGCTTACAAGGCTTTAGAAAACATTTTGGTTTATGAACCAATCAATTTTTTCACAAGTAAGACAATTTTCCCCAAAGCCAACTGTCCTCATACAATATGGCATTAATATCATTACCCGAATGCCTTAAAAAAAAAAAAAAATCACCTCCAAGGTGGAGGGGCAGCATTTGCAGGGAGCACCAGACTAACAACGTGCCATTTTACTGTCCATCCTGTTACGGCTTCTGACAGCAGAGAGAGAAACTGTTTCACCCCCATATAATACGACCATTAGAAATTAAAAAGCGACAAAAGGAAAAGACCGTACATTTACACCAAAGATAAAGTGGTAATAGCAACATTTGCCAGCAGTTTTCTCTGTGAACAGCATGCCATAAATCTAAAACATCTGTTAAAAATGAGCAACACCCAGCTAAGTTAACCAGTTTGCTGTTTATGACAAGTCCTCCCCAGTCACACTATGGATTACTTTAATTAGTGTCATTTTTGCACAACAACAGGAAGCCACAAAGCACCACAAAATAAGTGCAAGAAACAGAAGTTTCAGCTTACTGTGGAGTTTGTGCAAGATGGTTTTCTGCAGACAAAACTGAAATTAAACTGATAAGATTTACATACTTCAGGGGCAGGGAAATTCCAAGCTTAGGCTTTTGTCTGTTATTACTATGAAGAAGTTTTTATAAGCCTGTGGATTCACTTCTTTCTCTCAAGTATTCACACAAAAATCATTTTGGAAGAGGATATTCAAAACCAATTCAGCTAACACCATTTCAAATTTTATCCATACTGAGAAAAAGACTTCAGAAGGTCCATGTTTCTCTGGCCAATTCTGAAAACATAGCATTTCCTTTGAGTTAACATTAAACAGGATAGTTAACTTTGAAAGCCTCTACAGATGTCTTTCAGAAATGAATTAAATAGCTGATCACACCACAAACTTCTACCCCCCCAAATGAAATGAGACAATCTGTTTAAATGCTTTAGGAGTTGCTACCTGATGAACATGTACCTGTACACTTGAAAGCCCAGTAGATCCATATGAAACAGGGTTGTTTCTTGCAGCTCTGTCTGTGAACATCAGGTATTTCCAACATACACAGATATTGCCAGGTATTTTCCTACATACCCCTGATGCAGTATCTGAGTTACACTGCCTACCCAGCACAATATACTATCACATCAGAGTGGTTCAAGTTGAGAGCAATTTAACTTCTCCCCCAGCAAGGGAGCGTGTTTTCTGTATGGCTGTATACAGCTGGGGCCTTCCCAGTAAGTAAATTGAGCAGAAAACCAACAGGCTGTAGACAACCACACTGGTAAGCTCAGGGTCCATAGCGTGTTTGCTATTAATAAATTAACTTTGCAACCAAAAGCCAGCACACATTTTCAAATAAAGATTATGTAAATTTTTTAAGCATCTGTTGAATTGGGGAGGGGAAGGCAATTCTTCCACTTGCCCTCCCCCAAAATATGTCATGATTGTAGATGCTCTCAGCCCCACTCACAGTTTCTCTTGGCAGTCTGCATTGCCTCCGTGTAAACTCAGAGACGTGCACTGGTGCGTGTGTCAGCTGACAGATGGATCTCAATCTGCCAGCTTCTCACTGTGAGGAGGTGGTACCACTCCATATGCTTCAATTCAGAGCATTATACTTGCAATAGCAAGAACTCACCATATTTAATATTAATTAACTAATAATGTTCAGAATTTCATGCTGAATTATAAATGAAGAAGTGCTGCCTGTTTATACATTCAATGCCAGAATTTTTCAGGAAAGGAAATAAAAGCACTTCTGCCAACAAGCATGTGAGCTGCCAGATGGACAGATAATAGATAAGCATATAAAGCAGAGTATCTCTAATGCAAAATTCAAGTTCATTAAATTGTCTTCCCTTTTCATTGAAATTATAGGAATAATTAATGCCAGAGTACTGTGGAAGGGTTTCTACCAGTTACTTTAACATAGCAGTTTTGCAGTCAGTATTCCAGAAAACTGAAGACTCATAGGGAAGAACAAAGGCCATATGCAAGAACAGAGACAAGAAATAAGATAAAACCTCTCCAAACTGTCAACATGAAAAGCAGCACTCGAATCTGTACTTGGAATCCAGCCTTTCCTTCTCTCCCTCCTTCACCTCCTCAAAAAGTCCCATGGGAAATATTTTGCTGATGTGAAGTAACTTCAATATGAATTCAAGAACTCCAAGTTTCCAGATGGCTGCTCTTGTAGCAGCACAAAACTGGCCCAACTCAGATGTCTGAAATGTTTCTACATATCATGTGTTATTGCATTTCTTAGACACACATTCTGGCAGCGTACAATAAGAACCCTTCTGATCCCAGTAAAGATCTAAGATTTCTCTGGCTTATTAATTTGAAATTCAAAAAAAGGAAAATAAGCTAAAGAATATTCAACATGTTTGATGTCCTCTGCAGCTGTACTACAATAACATCGCTCTTCTGAGGAGAGAATTGGGAATTTCCCCTGTATTTCCAGTGCTTCTCAAAACTTTCAAAAATAGGTCAAAGACAAAGCATGTGACAAAATGTTTCATTTCACAAACGTCCTACACATTTCTGTTATCAGACCCCAGCAAAGCAACAGCTGAGCTAGCCAAACAGAAGAAAACCAAAAGGAGGAAACGTTAGCGAGGATAAGATCACATTCGCACGTCACACATGCAAACCTGCTCACGTGCGTGGGCAGTTTCAGCGAGGACAGAATCGGACCCTTCTCACAGGTGCACAGGCACCGGGCATGAGGAAAGAGCCAGAAGTTGCAGCCAGGGAAATTCCAGCATGATAGAAGTAAAAAATTTCCAATGAGTTCAATTAAACTCTACAACAAGTTGCCCAGAGAGGGTGCAGTGACTTCAGTCTCATAGACCTTGAAAATTCACCTGGCCAATGCTCCGAGCAAGGGGACATAGGCTGGCCCTGCTCTGAGCAGGAGGTGGGAGCAGGTGACATTTGGGGTCCCTTCCAACAAAAATTGGTCTGTAAGTCTAAAAATCATCCTTCTGTCATATGACACTTAAAAGCTCCAAGATTTGAGCCTATTTCCAAAGGACCAAACTATGGCTAACTAAAAATGATACACACACACGTGTATATGTATGCATGGAATTTAACAGTGAGAAACCTGCTGCAGTTTGAGCTTCCATACAGTGTTACATCACTGGAGTGTTGAATCTCCTCCAGCAGGTTGGCGTCACTGGGCTTCCCGAATAACATGTTGCAACCAGACAGATCTTCCAACACAGCCCTCATAGTGCAAGACTGTTGTGACCTGCAGGGTTACTTTGATATTAATTCACATCGTTTCCAACCTTCAAGACAAGTATCAAAGTTTCCAGTAGAACGCTGTTTTACTAACTATGTATGGAGTAACAGCTGAAAAGTTAAACCAAGCATTAGCATCCAAACTCAGAATCAGACGCAGAATTTCATATGGCTACTCTCAGATAACTGAACTATTTTCAGAACATTTGATTATCAGGAGAACATATGCATCATAAATTTGATCCTGCAATTTCTAACCCTGTAAAACACTTGTAAAATCAACTACATATGCAGGCCAGATTTCAATTTTTTAAAATTCTATTTAGGAGGACTGCCAAAAACACTGTCCTGGTTATCAGCATCAACACTTTTCCCACAACAGTGGGGACCATGTCTGTTATGAATAAGCACATGCACCCTAATAATTCGTGAAAATTCACACCACTGTGAAATGACAACGGTGAATTTTATGTTACCTGTGATCTTTACCATACATTTGAACTTACCTCCCCTTCCCACTAAAGCAAAGCTTTTAAGAGGCTTGTCTTGCAGTTTCACTTTATCCCCCCATTATTTTCTTGGTAGCAGCAAAGAGGGAATAAGAAATTACAGATTTCCCCAAAACAGAATTTTTCTTTTTTAAATTAACTTTGCAAGAAACAACATGTCTAATGAGAACAGGCTAAACCGATGCCTTACAAAAAAAAGTATACAAGTGTGTAAACCACATATCACGTGATTGCCAAAAGCTTTTGTGACACTTACAAGCTCAGCATCTCCCTATATTCATAGTTTAAAAAAAAAAAATAGGAACACGGGGTGTATGTGTGTGTTTAAAGAGAGGTAATAAATGTGATTGCAAAAAAGACCAAAAGAACCAGTGTTTTTGGTTTGCTGCTCATTTCTCCAGACAAAAAAGAAAATGCACTACGTTTTTAATAATTCAATTTTTGCCCTACTGTAATTCTTCCTTCTCTTCCTATGCCCCATTAACTACAACCGAAATGCTCAAATACAGGATACCCTGAAAGCCTGCTGCTTATTTCCCTACATAAGAACCCTCAAATTCTTCATTATATTTTTGCTTAGTGACCTAGACTTGTCAACACTCTTGGACACCAATTATACTAAAGTAGAAGTTAAACTGGACAAGAGCAACTGATTTCCAGCTACATCCAGTGATATAGCTGTATTGGAGAAATACCAGGAACCATGGTTTCTTCATGATGAAGAAAGTTATGGAATAACTCACTCAAAGGAAAATTTTGTTCTAGTCAATGTTAAAGACTGACATACTGTGAAGTGCATGCTTTGCTCCCCTGCAAAAAGGATTTTTAAAACTTCTGTAAGACAGAAAACAGTATTAGTCATGCAAGTACCCAACCTCTTTTCTTAATTCCACTGCGTCCTTGGCCTCAATGGTTCTGTAGAGATACATGTGTAATTAAGAACTTGTCCATTAAAGACGGTCACCCAGGGAGAAACTTTATAGAAACGCTGGACACAATAAAGTTTAATGACCCAGCTAGTTAGTTATTCAGGGACATCGTAAGACTAACGATTCAGTGTCTGGACAGCCATGCGGTACCCGCAAAACTGCAGATCTTATCCCAGCCTCTTCGTTCCAATGGCAGCAGTTGGAATAACATTGTGGCTACAGTTTTTAGGCAGCAAAAACTTTGTGATAGTTACATGGGTCTGACTGGCACTCTTGTTAGAACAGAGAACAAGGGACTTTGTTTATTGCAAAGTTAAATACGCTAGTACCGAGCATCAGCCAACCCCAGCTACCTCATGACCAGGGCTCTTTTGTCTAAACACAGATGACAAGATGATGGAAAATGATGTGCCAACACTGGATTTGACATAATTTATCAAATTGGCAGCAGTGCTTGCTGGATAAACACTGGAGAATTACAGTTACTGGAAGTCACCTGTGTGAAAACATTTACTTCCTACCTATTTCCATACCCAGCTAAAAGCCTATCTGTAAATTTTGTCCCTATAAAGGTTTTGTGATAGCTAAGGGAACGGCTATCACAAAGTGAAGTTCCCCTGCACGGTGCAGGGAAAGAGAGGACAAATCATTATCAGAAAAATAAAAAAAAAATGAACTCCCCAAAAAAACCTGCTACCCGAGCTTTGGAATAAAACAGACAATGTTGCTTCTTCAGTAAGAGCAACCAAATGCATTACACGAGGTTCGTGAGCTTTTTATTCCTAACACGTACATATTTTAAGCTCAAAAAAAAATTTCCAAATGCTTAGCTTGTAAAGATTGGCTAGGGGAGACACAAGTAAGTCGTATTACCTGTCGCATACAACTCAGTCTAAGACAATTTCACCAAGGCTGATCTCATGCATCCTGGTAGCACATGATAGTGTGGTTCTGACAGAAGCATTAACTTGGCTGTCAATAAAGGAAACAAATGTGTCTTAGCAGAGCATTCAGCCCAGACATACCACATCAATAGCCACTGTAATTGAGTTTTCCTTTTTTTTTTTTTAAAAGGTAAAGCTTATTTTTAAAATAGCTAAACTAACTTAGACAAAGAATCAGACACAAGTTCTCACTCTCAATTGCTAACCTATTTGCTATCTCCCCAGAGAGAGCAGCACTTTAGAAGTCAGAAAATGCATGTTAATATGCACTATGTAAACAAAAGTATTCAGCCCTTTACTTCCTGAAAGACATGCAAACGCTATAGCAATACTAAAAATAAAGGGTTGTAAGTAACTGCTTTAAGAACTCTAAGGTAAACAGCACAAGTAGCTTAGGAAATATTTATCCAAATATTAAAGTTACAAGACAAGAGGTGATCTTAGGCATTTGTTATCTTTGCATTTAGCATATGTAGCACTGTTCAGTCAAGGTGTGCTCTATTTGAAATGTCATAACAAATCACAGTTTCCCAGCACTTTCAGAGACAGAAGCATATGCTATTGTTTCCTCAACAGGTATGAGACAGCTGAAGCAAAGCAAATCTAAGCCTCCAGTACTGAAAGTGCCTGTAAGATTGGCTTTAGAAGTTTAATACACAGCCGTCTTGCAAACACTTTTATACTCTGACCCAGGTGTTACTAAACAACTCCCAAAAAAAGATAGGTTGCTAGAGAAACACACAGCTCATTCCTACCATGCGATACATACATCTAGTGAGAGCTGAAAAATACAGTCTGCTGTGTTCAAGTGGATTTTTTTTTTTTCTATTAAAACTAAGAACCATTTGGGAAACATGAATTATTTAGTACAAAACAAACAGAATCAATCCATGTTAATGTGCACTAAGCAGCAATTTACGATTCACAACACCATTTTCACATACAACATTCAAAACATCACTCAATAATACATGAAGCTTTCCTAACGTTATCAGTATGACAACAGATATCAACGAACTTTAAGTCATTCAAGCCAGTTGTTTTAAGCCAGCTCTTGGGAACCGAGAGAACTGCCAAAGCACAGCTATGAACTCACTCATCATTCATTAAAATACTAATTAAGTCAGTAACCATTGCAGTTTTAAAAGCAGAAAGCAAACCCAAAAGGTAAGTTCAGATATACCCAAAAAGAATGTAAAATGAAAACTGTGTTTCCATTTGTAGAAAATGATAAACAGCAAATATATTAAACCAAGGAGGCCAAAGGTAGACGTACACTATACGTTTAGAGTCCATTTAAATTCTGAATAGCTTTCCTTACCAGATTCATTCTTTCTAGACTGCTGAAACTATCGAAGCATTGAATTGCAAGCAAGGCACATTTCACATCACACCAACTGCTTTAAAGAGAACAAAAAAACACACAACCTACTTTCATACATTCTCTTTACACACGATCAAATATCATGAAAGGAGAGTCAGTGGCCAATTATGTAGAATTCTTTGATATAACTTATCTAGCAACTAGGTATTTACTGCATAAATTAAATTTCTGAAGTCAAGATGAAAACAAGTAATAATTTCCACATGCATGAGCATTCTTCTTAATGATAAAGCTTCATACCTCTTGACATTCGTGTAAGTTTCATAAAAGCTTCACAACACCAAAACCTAATGCCAGCACTAAAAACATACCGCCATAAAAAAGCTCAAGCTTTTAAGGTCAGATGGAGGAGGGTGGTTTCTTTTTTTTCCCTGTTTAATTTTAAAGCTGCTTAGACTATTTCATCTTCTAACATCACAATTATCTTGCAATGAAAGCATTATAACCCTATGCATATAAACTAACATATGCTGCTAGTCACACCATCAGTCTCAAACCAAGAAAGGTATGCTGGAAGAAGTTGCATAGTAGCTGGTATTTTCCAGCACAAGTAAGAAATTAAGAGCAATTATTCTAAAAAGGAATTAAAACTTTAGAGCATAACATCTTAAAAAAATTATTAGAGACAGAGGATATATGTTGTTAGTTGTGAAGAGTTGTTCGTAATTTTAAAGTCATTTTTGTTCCACAGGGAAAAAAAAAAAATTCTGTATTTTTGACAAACAGGAAAAAAACCCCTAGAGTGGAACAACAAAAAGCAAGCAAAGATTGTTTCTGTAAGTACTCATTCAAGGTCACTGTCCAAAACTGATATGATGAACCCTATAAAACAATATTTGGCCAAGTTTTAAGCATTCAAGCCCAGGACAACAAAGTTTTATGAGTTACCAAACTGACGTCAGTCCTATAAAACTTACTGCTAAATTTGAAACACTTAAAAATTCAGAAACTCCTCTCTAGTGTACCTCTCATCAACAATTTCTAGTTACTTCCACTGGTTCATCTCTTTCAACAGTGTCAGTGGACCACAGCAATGGAGAGATCTCTCAACCAGAAGTATACAAATAAACTTCTTGCCACAAATCTTCATGTCCTGAGCACCTTGCAGCTTACAGGCCAGCTGCATCCCAAGTCCTCCTGAGCTCCATTTAATGCCTGGCAACCAGATAAACTAAGGAAACATAGTACTGTGTTCCTCTTCTCTCAGGTAAGCCAACACACATTCATCACTACAAGAGGAGGAATGGTTGGTCTTAGAATCTGGGGTAGCCAAAAACGTGACAGAAGTTAAGATGACCAAAAGTCAAAACATTTCAAATTACAAAAAGATTATATTAAAAAAAAAAAAAGCAACCTCTAGAGGAAAAAACATCATGAACAATAGAAAAAACAAGTTTAGTACTATCTTTGGGATGACCTTTCCCTAATCTAGCTCAGCACTCCTGTGAACTAACTTAGACCTGGAACTATGAACCTGAACCATGAATGTGAATTATCAGGAATTTGAACTGTGAATCCACTTTAGGACGTTTTCATCCTCAACATTCATGACATATGACAACATATGTATGAGGTTATGACAACAAATATATATAAAATGTGTGATTCAGGGTCAGTGGTACAAAAACAGGTCTTCAGTATCCTGAGCAACAGTGCGAACAAGTTTAATTATTCTTGATTAAACCCTAAAACCTCATCCCTATACCACACCCACCTGCAAAGGCAATCTCATGCAAGATCCAAGCTTGTATTCAGTCTGCCAGTGAGATTTAACATATTAAGGTTCGTAGGGAAAACATTTTGCTGTGATCAAGAAATCTTTGCAAACGCAAAGCATTTCCTACCAGCAGGCACGAGAAAGCAGACCTGATTTTTCATTTCATCAACAAAATCCACACAGATAAGACCTTGTTAAATACCGGTTCAAGAATGTAAACTTCATTAACCATGAAATTAATATCACTGCAGAACACAAAAATGCGCACTGTGTATTTGTACAAATCAGCTCCTTACAAGTTTAATTATAAAACACTAGTCAAGAACACATTCATTATGCAGTTTACAGTTAAACAACAGTCTAGCTAGCAGACCAGAAGTTAGTTCTAATTAAACACAGCTTCAGAGTTTCTGGATAATTTATCCTTTTAATAGTTTCCAAATGTCAACATAACTTATCCTTTTTCCTAAACATTTCATAATGTGAATGACATGTGTAATTATACTTAGAACAATCTTATTATCTAGAGCACAATTATATCCAGCAATCAGCTGAGTAATAAGAAAATGTAATACGTTCTGAGCCAACAAGACAAAGAAGGGCATCCGACGACTGTTAATGAAAAGTGCAACTTACTTACAGATTATTTATTTATTATTATTTATACTTACAGATTACCTTATTTTTTTTTTCTTAACTTTTATTGGCATGGCATTTCAAGAATAGCTGCTGCATTTAGTGACACTAAAATATTAGTGACCTGACACTATCAGGACATTAAGCCACCCAATAAAGTGCTATTACAATCTATATCCAACAAAGAATCAGACATCTTGCAAACAGTTTTAATCCAAAAACCAAGGAAATGTAGTTTAAGCAGGACTAAACATTATGAAAACACATTTCTCCTATGGTCATTAAATGCAGAGATACATACCTAACTATGCTACAAAACAAGATTGGTCTTCTGTTTTCAAAATAGGAAACAACTCCAAAATTGTTATTCCTAAATTCATTTCAGGTTATTTGCTTCACTTAAAAAAGGATCAGCTGAGCAGTTCCCAACATTATTATTACCTGCTTTTATACAACATGAAGTTTGTCAGCAAGAGTTGTCTTTTTCTGCAGAGCTCGCAGAAATTATGCCAACTATGTATTTTATAAGTTAAAGAGTACTACAATATTAGCATGGTAAAATAAAGCAATTTACTTAGCTAATTTACCCACGTGGCTGCATTTTTTTTTTCCTGCTACAGCTCCTAGTGCACCTCTCATTTTTGTCTCAAACACGGATAAGGATGTCACAGAGACACTGAAAGGACTGACGATTTATTTACAACAAACAAGGAACAGCCATGTAACAGATGCAAGCGATGCCTCACCATCTGGGGATAACAAAACACTTGATCATTGTAAGGCATAATTTACTTGGCCATGACCAAAGTGACCTCACAGGGCTTTTATGAGTCCTGCAGCCACAAGCAGCCACTTAACCTGCAGAATAACAGCTGTTCTCTAGTATACCCCGCTAAGACACCGATCATTACTAATTATCACGGATTGGGCCCAAAGGAGCAAGAGCTTAAAACACCTTTCCACTACCATCACCCCATCCTGTTTCCTCTTTGGCCTCCAGCCAGATGGGAGGGGACTGCATCACCCCTTCCCGTCAGCCAGCCAGCCAATCCTGCCGGCCGGCTGTCAGGCAAGGACACCGTTTACTTTACATATGCCGCACTGACCTAAAGCCCAGCTCTGAATCCGCGGGAAGGCTCCCCGGGCAAGGGGAGGCTGGAGGAGGTTTGGCCGCCAGCTCTGCCCGCGGCCGGAGGCGCCCCCGNCGCCCCGCAGGGGCCCGGCAGCCCAGCCACCCGCCCGCTTGCCGATGAAACAGTCCTGCTATTTCCATGTTCCGGGTTTTTTTCTCACCTCCTCCTTTTTAAAAATCTACTCTCCCTTCGCTCCCTCCCCAGATCTTGCCTTTTAACGTAGTTCAACAGCATATCTTACTAGTCTTCCTCTACCCTACGAGGGATTCATCCCCATTGCTGTGACACCTGAAAGTGGTCCTTAAAGCCACTTCAGACTGCCCAATACTAGGTAAGCCCCAAATACGCACTGGAATGCAAGCTCTGCATACAGCTGGCAATTCACCAGGAACTTGCACTTGTGAAGAGTTCTAGGAAAAAATATAAAGTGCATTCGACAAAGTGTGATCCAGTGTGTAAGTACAATACTGCTCATATTTTCATAAATGAAATATACTATTTGTGATTTGAAACTTCTGTATGAGACAAGTTTTAAAATCAGTCGCACAAAGAACATTTTCCAAGGTGGTCCTCAGCAATTCACACGAACTCATACTGCGCCACTCAGAGTGAATACATACAAGGATGGGATACGATCAAGTCGGGATAATATTGAGTCTTTTTAAATAATGCCTTGATTAATAAAACACCACCTTGCTAGCAGGCCACTGCCCTACACCTTAGGAAATTGCCATGTAGAATAAACTTGTTACTGTTACTCGGAAGCCTGCTGATGTTAAGGGGTATCAAAGTCAACCCTCCACCATTTCTCATTTTTAAAATCTGCTCAAGCAGAAAGAAAATTGCTGTGGAAAACAACTGAAAATCATATGCTTTAGTTCTTTTGTATCTAATAGTTTTCTTTAATCTGACTTTTTTTTTTTTTTGAACGGACACTGGAACTACTTTTAATTCCTTCTCAAGTCCCTGCTCCCCAGAACATTATTCCCCATAACAATACTCCCCTACCTTGAGGAAAATATGAAATAATTCCTCTGAAAAGTGTATTTTTGCTAAAGTGTTTTGAATTCTACTAAACTACCTACTAAGATAGCTTATTACATGAAGAAGCATTCATTTTCCTGGCACGGCTTACCAGGTGGGAAAACCTTGCTGTAAAGTAAACTGATGTTAAGGATGTAGTTTTTAAGGTACTTTCTTCAAGGCACTGCAAGCAAAGAGAGGACCTTAAAAACCATAAACAATTCTTATAAAAGATACTATATCATTTTTTTTTTTTAGCTATGACCCTCAACGGCAAACCCACCTATTCACTTATCTCACATATTCACTGCAGCTGTACCCAATCACTTTGCTTTTGTTAACACAGAAGCTTTTGCCCTTCTCAGTGCAAGTACCAACACAAACCGTAACAAAGCCGTAAAAAGTAACGGTCCCACATACTCTGGTCTCCTTAACAACATATTTATATTTTCCCCACAGACGGGCACAAACCTTTTACCTGCAGAGGACCAAATGACTCTTCTATTTCAATAATTCATCAATATGACTCACATTTGATTTCTCAGCCATTCCTAAGTATCCCGAAACAAATACAGCCACGCTCTGATAAGGTATCAATCTTCAGACAAACAAGCTTAATGAATAAAGTACATATTCAAGACGAAGTACTTGAAACAGTTTGTGTCAGACACGGTAAAGGGATGGGCAATGGGTTTTTTCCCCCCATACCTTTCTGCAGGTTTGGCTAATAAAAATTGTATTATTTACAACTGTGCCTACATCATACGTGTGTGGCAATACTGTGCTAACACCACTCTCTAATGATTCATTACCAATAAAAGCCTAACCAGAGAACGCTCAGAAGGTGCTTGGGGCTACTGACAACACTCATCATATTACACAAAAACATTCAAAACCAGCTTTGTGGCATCAGTAATAAAAAACAACTATTGCGCAAAAAAACCCCTGAACCGACTAAGAAGCAAACTCGTCATTTTAAATCAAGATCCCCATGAAATATGATACAAGCATTGTAATGGCAAACTTTGAAAAAAATATTACCTTTGGCTTACTGACCTGAAGCATAAACATACCTCTCTTCCACCAAGAGAAACCCATTAAGACTTCCTGTTATGAAGTCGCTTGGCTTAAATAAACTAGGGTGGAAAATAATGCATACTTAAGCAGGAGGGATGAGCAAAATTAAGCAACAGACTGCAAGAAGAGCAGGCTAACAGACTTGAGAATTAGCGGTCCGAATCCAAAGGGCTGCCAGGCCAAGCAGATTTGCTAAAAAGAGGTAGTTTTTAATCAATTCATTCACTTTGATAGGGAGTTAGAGTCTGTGGTTAGGAGAGAAGCAACAGAAGTCATCTAGCCCGACTTCAGTACGACTTTTGATGTACTAGAACATCTGGGTGAAACTGTTTCAATGTGCCTCTTGCAGCAGAGAGCTGAACTCAGAGCAGTTAAGATCAACTCACAGTGATTGAAGACAACACACTAGTGGGTTCCGATAGTATTAAGTATATTCACTGCTGATTCAGACAACAGAAGAGGACCTCACTTCTCTAGTTTGTGAGCAACGCTTTACACGGAGAACGGGAGGATAGGATTGGGGGGGCCTTGAACAACTTACAGCAATGAAAACAAATGCAAACTTCTACTCTTTGTTTAAGGGGGTTAGGGAGTCTCCTGTATAAGCCCAGGATAGATGATAACTAGCTAAACTATCTTCTACGAGAAAAAGATTAGGGGTTTACAACAGGTTGTATATTTGAATCTGAAGATAACAGAACAAAGTCAATCCTTTAAAAGGCTACTGTGAGTTAGGACAGCAAGTTAAACTGTTCTTTATTCCTTGTGCGACAGAACAAAGAGGCAAGAGCTACAAAGAAAAGGAAACTTCAAATTTAATTTCAAGTGATCATTTCGTCAGCTCAAAGTGAGACATTCTCTGCCTCTGTCACTTCTTGGTTGTGCGAATTTAGTAGTGAGGGGGCACACAAGGTAGGCTGACAATGTGATTGGGGTAAAAACCTTTCCTTGAAGTATTAGAAAATAGTCGCAGCAATGCAGTTTCCATGCTCCGTCTGTCAGAGAGTCACCACATCTTCAACAAATTACAAACCTGATACTTAATTACATTTTAGCCCTTGAAAGATGAAGTTTAACTGATGTCATTGGCAGGTCAGTTGATAGCATAACTTTACAGCAATTGCATAGGTGCACACACAAGAAGGTGGCAAACTGCAGTGTCAGATCTTAAACAATTTTGCTTCAACAATACTCTTTCAGTCATTTGTAGATGAACATCTACTAATGACACAAAGAAGAGGTCCTCCTCCTACAGCTAGTTACTATGATCAGAAAAAAAAAAATTTTGTTCCACTGAACACGAGCATGGTAAGACTTATTTAGAAAAGGGCAAGTCTGGGTTATCCTTTGATTTAGCCACTTACCAAAAATTTTTCTTCTTTACATGTCAAATCAAATATTTTTCAAAGGAAAACAGCCACTGTGCATAAAGAGCAATTGTACAACATACGTCCATTGCTGTTACTTTAATCTCGTTTTCTACAGAGGGTCCTGCACCATTAGAGTATCTCCTTCCAGGGTTCCCTTTCAAAAAAAAAAAAAAAAAGTGACTTGCCCTTTATAAATTAAATTTAAATACTAGCCAGTCACGTGTCTTCAGTTCTCTGACTTTTTATGAAGGAGAGCTGGAGAAGCGATACAGCCGCATACAGAGAACTAAAGCTGGTCAAAAGGGAGGCCCACCTCTGACCTGAGAGCGGTGCCACTGCTCAAGCAGTCCCTGCCTACAGCCACTTCCTTCTTCCTCAGCACTACCCACTCTGTTGTGCCGGACAGCTAGAGGACCAGAGCAAGGAAACACTCCAGGTTAAAAATAACCACTTCTCCCTGTTTATTTTTCTTGCTGTATTGGTTCTGTGATCCAGCTCCAGAAGTTGTGTCATCCCTTCTGCCACAGCAGCTCAGGGACAGGAACAACTGTGTATGTGCCGAGGCGACTGCTGAGGAGAGGTCATGCCCTCCCTCCCATTCTCAGCCTCAAGTTCCTGCTTCCCTGTCACATCAGATCTGTCATGGGGATCACAAAAAGTCCTACTTGTTGAGGCAACTTTTAAAGGTTTTGGAACAACATACCAGATGTTTTTGCTTATTACATAAAAAGGACAGAAACAATCAGGCAAAACTAGCAGACAGAACACAGCCATCCCCTCCAGCATAACACAGCACTTAACTGAGAGACAACTGCTCTTTTACCAGTGTAACTGGTCCACGCGGTGGGGCCAGCTTCTCCTCCTGCTAGGCGAGAGGCCCAAAATAAAGTGGAAGAGAAGGTGGCTGTCAAACATACCTATCCTTCTGTTTTTAAATGTGAGCACTTGTAACCATGACAAGCTGCTACTTTTTTGCTCCAATCCCCTTTTGAAACGGATTCCTTTTCTCACTAGTACCACTGCAAGGACTGGCTACCTTCCTTTCACTCCTGCCTTCCAAAATTGCAAGCACTTCATTGATAATAATCTTCTTATAGTTCATGGTTTAAAAATATCTAACCAAAGTTAGGAAGTGCAGCTAACAACTAGGCTTTCATTCTCCTAGTCCATACTTTTTGTATTCACTTTTTATCTTCACTAAGTACTCCAGTGTTACCGTAAAATGCGTCAAGTGATACCATTTCCAGAAAAAAGATACTGTCCTGACAAATAACATGTGTGGTTCTTCATCTTTTGATGCACAGCCCATAAGAATTATCTATTTGTATCTCTTAATTCCAAACACAACAACGTGTACACATCATCTTCTTAAAGAGAGGTACTTTTGTTTGGAAACTGTTAAAACTCCTAATTATGAGGATGCTCTGACTGACCAAATGTTACACCAGTGACTACTGCTGCCATTCAGTAACATAATGATGACTGCTACACGCATAGTTTTTATAGGACCAATGCAATTGTTAACTGTGACTGAAACACTAAAGTATGCAAATATAGTGCATTAGCAAACTTTTGACTTAACCATAATAGTATGACGCTAGCATGAAAGGGTATCAGTTCAATTCTACTGTAAACAGGATCTTGGTCTTTAGATCAGTCAAACTGCAAAATACTCGTAGCTTATGTTCCCTTTTCCCTCCCCCACATTTTGCTAACAGCGACTTCCACGGTCAGCTGAGCAATGGCTCTGGGCTTGTTTTTCACTCCTCAGCTGAAAGGCTGCTAACTACCGTATGGGATAGAGAGAAAAATCTACCAGAACTGTTCCACGTTGTTGTGATTCCCTCAGAGCAGGCAGGGCTGGAGTCACTACGGCCTCCAGCCTTTCTTGCCTTTCCACCAGACTCAACTGAACAGCCTAGGAAGTTACCACTCACCAGCTGAGTTGCTGTAAACAGCCACGAGCTCACCACCTGCTCCCAGGTATAGCACATACTCTAAGCAAGCGCAGCATAGCGTGCTGTGATTTTAAAAAGTGTGTCTTACTTTGCTGTTGATGATATGACAAGGTACCCTTGTAGTAAAACCGATACAGCCTAACGCTTTTCTTTTGTATATTCTAACCCCCAGGGATTCCGCACAGACCACCCCATCTTGCCGGCTGTATTCAAAGCAGAATACTCGCCCACCCCCAAAGGGATAAATTATATCAGCATGGGTGCACGTATTAGGAAAGCGAACTTCAGAAAGTGCATTTGCTTGAAGTACTTGACACACAGTCTCTCAGAAACAGCGCTGCTCGTCTTAAAGATCTACCTTCGAAGCCGGTCAGCCGCTCCCTCGGGCAGCACGGCGGGTGCTAACGCCCGGCTCCGGCCCTGCAGGGGCACAGACCCCAGGCGGGGCGCGGGGAAGAGCGGAGAGGCCTCCCCGGGCTGCCGGGCCGTGTCCCGCAGCCTCCCCTCGCGGCCCC
>WAAD01025205.1:14687-24735 GCA_013389945.1 Fregata magnificens | reverse complement strand
CTGATGAAATTTTAATATTTTCAGTGAAATAGGAAATGCATGTTTTGCAAGCTGTGTGTAGGGCCTACATTAACAGTGGTTTCTTTACAATGACTTGAAAGGAGCAGAAACTTGTATACTGGAAGTTAATACTGTTAGGCCTTATAAGGGCCTTAGACTTCTTACTTGTGACAAAAAGAAGGGCGCTTTGTTTGCTATCCAATATATAAAAGAATCAGTCATAATCTGTTTCTGTTTAACATACCTATAATGTATGTTTCAAAGAATATAAATCTATTAACTTTGAGGTAGTTGAGTCATATGTGGTTTTGATTTTTTGTCTTGATATGAAATCATTGCCTCAGAAAACACAAACTTCCTATAAAACGGGCAGATTGCTGTTATAAGAAACCAAGCTTAATAAAGTGATCAAGCATTGATGAATATATGTACATCCACAATACACTGGTTTTAATAATTCTTTTCTAGCGACTGAATGACTAACATCTATGCACTCAGTTATCTCAATTTTTAGATATCTGATATAATCCTAATTCCATATTATTTCATATAAATCATATTTATATTACTTTTCCTTTCTCTTCCTGCTATGATGAGATTCTTGATGTACAGCTGATGAATGAAGCTGTTTCACCTCTCGGTGTCCCCGCTATGGCTAATACAATTGTTTGACTTTGGGTGCAGTCTAAGAGAGAACCAAGTTTGAATTTAAGCACACAACTTGGTCCTCTAAAACCAGGAGTTTTTAACCTCCTGTAGATTGAATAAGTTACATTTTTATTCTAGCAAGAATATGGACAGCTTCATTATATTAAACTGTTTATTCTCTCTAATTAATTTGGTTAATTTTAGTATTAAAAGCATGGAAATGGTGAAAAACAAGTGGGATCATTTTGGCAATAATTTTGAAGCTCTGTCCATCTGGATAGCTGAACAAGAAAAACAACTGGAAACTTTGGAAACATCATCATCTCCTTTGGACATACAGATCAGCCAAATCAAGGTGATGATTAGTTCTTGTTACATTTAGCATTAAAAGTCCATTTATCTGTCATTTTGCTAGAGGCCAAATGGGAGAACAGACATGTTACATGTTTCAGAACTACCATGATGTAATGATGGCACGCTTTGTACACAAATATACCAAGCAGTAAGGTTTTACATAAACTAAAGGAAGATTCTTACAAGCTGCCTTCTCTGTTAGTGTTTAGTTTACATATATGGAGCCTTTGTATGTATGGTTAAAAGTATTATTTAATTTATACTCTTCTTATTTTTTGAGTAATCTCAACTGGTGTACAAAATAGCTACATAAATACAAGGTGTATAAAGCTTTTTTATTTTAAAACATATATCAGCTAGTGGATATAGAACTTGATTTTAATCTTGCAAGCTGAAGTTATAACTTGATTTATGTACCTTTTATGCTGAAATAATAAACTATTGCTCTTGGTAGCTTGCAAACCTACATACCATTGATTGCTATTATATTTACCTGTCTTAAATTCTGTGTACATTCCTGTAGATACATAGTGGTTTAGTTTCCTATTGCTAACTGAGGTGCATATTGTCTCCAAGCATTACATTTCAAGGGCTGACTTCATATCCTCCCACAAATGAAAACATACCTTCTCTGAAACTGCATGTTTCTAAGGGGACAGAGTTTTTCAATATGCAGTGCACACTGCCATTTTCTTTATTCTGTGACCTACTTGCTCTTCAGAAAATGCACAGGCATGCAGGTGCTTGCAGTCATGGTCCAGATTGACACTAAGTATTTCCAAAGGATCCCGTAAGGCATTTGTTTCATGTGACAGGAACAGTTTATCAACAGATTTTCCTGTTCTTAATTTGATCACAACTTTACACACACCAAATAAATAAAATGTCTTGATTTCATCATTGAAGAATAAAACAATGCTTGAATTCCTGCTTCGTCACCACAGCAATTCAAAAACAGTTTCCTTGTGAAATAATATATATGCATTTATTCCACTGGCATACACTGTCATTTAGCCATACTTTTCAGTAGTTACTAGATACGATTCAAATGTTTAAGACAGAAAGTGCATCAAATGATATTAATGTTGCATTACAGTGTGACAACAGCTCTTGTCTGTCTAAATGGAGCCTAGTTAAGCCCTGTTCCTTTCTATATATGCAGATAAACAGTAATTTTTACACTGCATTGCAAGTTTTTTGAAAATGCCAACGTAAGCCTTCTTCATTTAAACATCAGGACAGAAAGAAAATGGTCAGCAGGTAATTTTTATAAATGTCTGAGTGAACAAACATAAAGCAGAGAAAATCCTCCAGATAAAACCTAGGGTACATCATTGTAACTCAGATGAACAAACCAGCTTTATGAACTGTGATATGTGAAATGAGTCATCTAACCTCCAATATGTGGACATAGCTGGAGGTCTTCTTCAACAATATTGCTTTGTGCCTGATTTTGAAGGATTTGTTATGTTTTGTTGTGAGTTTCCTGTTGAGTTAGTCTGTATCACAACGCTGATCTTCATACCTAGTTCATAATTTCTAGTACAACATATTAGTAAGGAATATTGCAATATGAGGAAAATACATTAAAAAAAAAAAATTGTGTGTTCCCTGATATCTTTGGCTGACCAGATAAAAAACCTGGGGTCAGCTGAATATAATTATCATACATAGTGGTAATATTCTACTTTTGGTGACATTGATTGCAAAACCCCGATGACTTCAGCAGAGCCAGATTTTCACATACGCATTTCTCCAAAATTCCTGGTAGACAAAATGACAGCTTTCACAAGTACTTACCATTGGTGGCAGACTCAGTGAGAGTTTGAAGGCCTCAATTATCCACCTTCTTTTATGTAACTGAGTGAATTTAACAGAATAGCGTGGGAGTAAAAAAGCGCTGCCTCATTTGTATCTGCTGCATTGTTAGATAATTTCAGCTTCAGGGCTGCAAATCCGGTATTTTTCCTCAGCACCGTATTCTCATGCAAAAAAAGATATTTTATAATCCGAATTAATTCAGAATATATTGCATAAAGAGACACTATAAATGCTTACAGCACCACATTTTTTTTCTGTACTGTCACCCAGCTAATTCTAGACTCTGAATGTTGCAGTAAGCCACTCCTGAGCTTTGTAATGGCAAGCAAGATACCATATTTTTATCACAATTCTAGCAGAAGGTGGGCACTTTCTATGCTTTTGAGAATGCATTTTCAGGAAGGTTTTTGATTGATGTCATATACATACATATCTTAACATTTTTATATCTGAGAATGCTATTGCCTATTTCAATTTCAAAGAGCACTCTTGGCTCTTTCAATTCCCTCCCAATGAATGTTTTTTACTGCTTTTGAGAAGACCTCCATGGGCATGCTACATCAGCAGAAATTAAAAGAATTCTGTTGTGAAAAACATCTTATTTCCAAGTTCACCAATGCTTCCTGAATAAATAGCCACTGAAAGTGAAACACCATAAGTTTCTGTCTTAGATGTTGTAGCTTTTGGGTTTGCCTCTAATTGGCAAGAAAAACAAGTGCAAAAAAAATAGGAGACAGTTGCTGTCATGCAGCTGATGAAATGTAAAGCCAGTGCTAGTTTGTCTTTATGCATTTACTAATTGGCGTAGAAGACAGCTGAAAAGTACCAAAAGCCATTATCACTCTTGTTTCATGGTTTCCTCTTTATACTGTAACGTGGTTCTTTATTTAATCCTCTGCCTGAGGGCACGCTCACGCTACCTCATCATCTAATTTAATTTATTCTTTATTATACCATAGAATTTTAAATTAGAAAATTAAAACAATCTCTATTGGTTTTCAAATCATAGCATTTTCTTTTGTAAGTGCTTGAAAACTTATTAAACACAAGTAATCAACTGTTAGGGTTCAGCTCCTTAACAATATTGTTTTCAGTTATACACTTCTTTTCATCTTGTATTTATTTTGAATCTTTAAGAGAGCTGTGTATTAATTTGTTGTGAAGTAAGGGATGTTAAAATATGACCCATCTTGTCTGCTTATGAAAATATGCACCTCAGGCAATTCTAATTCCTCTTCATAGACATTGTTTTTAGGGCAGGCTGTTTTTTTAAACCTTTTCCAGTGCTAATTTCAAGAAGAAAAAGGGAATTTACAGGCCATATTAAAGACTTTATAACTAGTTATTTCAAGTGGTCAATGAACTCTCCTCTTATTTACTTTTTTAGTGAAGAATATTAGTAGCTCAGGTAAAAGAAGGAAGTAGAAAATGTTATTCTGATAATTAAAAACCTATTGTGCTTCTTTATTTACTATTACTTTACATTTTAGGTTATTAATAAAGAAATAGATGGTAAAATAACTGGAATCTCAAAACTAGAAGAGGAAGCCAAGTCTTTTTCCCAGTTTGTTACCTCTGGAGAATGTGCACATATTAAAGCCAAACTGACTCAGGTGAAAAGGTATTGGGAAGAGCTAACAGATCATGCACAGAGACTGGAAGGAACAATCACAGGGAATGCATCAGCACAGCAGAAATATGAAGAAAGTCTTAAACAGGTAGACAATGCAAAGCCTAATGGACTGTTTGCAGCAATTTATAGAATTAATCTTTATTTTTCCAAAAAGTGAATGTAAAATGCATATTATAATGGGATAGACTAGAATATATGACTAGATTTGTAAGGTAGTTGCAAGACCTCTATTCTTAAATTTGTGCTTTGAATGACTTAAAAGGCAGGCTCAGGAAGACACTAAAATATACACACTCAAAAAAGTATTCTGTCTTTTAGAAAACCTAAGTGATTTGCCTGGATATTGCACTAATAAACCACATCCATACTTCTTATAAACACTTTAACTTCAATTTTGGGTTGTTAGTAGGTCATAAGGAAAATAATTTAAATATTATTATTGTCCCAGTCACAGGGAGCTGAGTACTGCTAGCATCTTTTAACTTCAAAAGGCACTCAGCACTTACAAAAGCTTAGGATATAATATTCTCTTAGCACTAAATATTTAAAAGATGTTATTTAAAACTTCATTTATGTATTTTCTGTTGGTTTTAGACTCTCTGGTTTGCCTTTTCTTCATAGGTGCAGCGGGCAGTGTCTGAATTTGAAGCTAAGCTAGCTGAGCCTCTCACATCATGCTCTTCATCAGCAGCAACATACGCATCCCTTCAGGATTGCACGGTGAGCATGTGGCCAGCAATTCCTGCCACCGAGTCCAGGGAAATGGTGCCACACTGACCTCCTCACAGAAATGTCAATAACCTCCAGACCAGGGGCTGCCTGATGCCACGCAGCCCAGGGTGGAGGCAGGAGGAGGCAAGGGCTGTCTGTCGGGGTGGGCAGCCCCAGGGAAGGCTTAAGCAGGCTTTCTCAGCTATTTCTGACAGACAGGCTTGGAGAGTTTTTCCCCACTCCAGAGGAAAGAAAGCCTATAAGTATGAATTAATCCTTCAGGTTCTTGTTTTTAATTTTATGCGTCTAAAACATTCTGAAAAACAGAAGATAAGAAATACGTCTGTTAGACATTTTTCCTCGAAGATTTTCACGAAACTTGGGTCTTGGTATAGAGAACTGTGATGTAAAAAAAAAAAAATCTCATTGGAAGTAGTTTTTCTTGGACAAGGCAGAGACTGGACAGGGTTTCAACTGACAAATTTTATCTGTGATGCCAGAAATCCATGGGTGTTTGGACATTTGGTTCGGTCCACTGCAAAAGGAAAACAAACATTGGATTGGTATTCAAACTACAAAAAATCCCAAATCTCAGGGAATTTGGTGTAGCATTTTTGTCTGTGTTTATAAGTGTTCTTCCCACAATAATAGTTATCTTCCTTCCTAAGAAAATATTGCAAAAACTTTTAGTCATATTGTTCTTGCAGTAAAATACATAAAATTTCTTCTGAACTTAGTGGGAACTACTTGCAAAGGCTGTATGCAAGGATAACCTGGCCTCTGCTTCAAAAAAACTTGATACTTGTTGAGGAAAAATATTTTGCATATGGAGAATTTATTCAGACAACACATGTAATCATTATTGTCATTGGCTTTTAAACATTATGAATATGCTGACTATGCTATTGTAAACTCTTGTCCTGCCTACAGGATCATGATGATTCAATGCCTTAATGTGAAATTGGTTTTTATTATTTAGTTTAAACATCAGCAGCGTGTTGCTGTACAATTCACTTTTCCTCTTATATATGATTTCTTTCATGACTGTAATTATAACCATTACTACTGTTGTTATTATTGCACACCTGTGAGTTGGAACTTTGGTGGTCTTAAATCTACTTCATTTTGTGCTTTTCTAACTCATTGTACAACATTTCAATCATTTTCATATGAACAAGTTTCCCAGCTCTCTAGAAATGGCAACACTGGAAAGTCTAGTCAATATCAGATGCTACCTCTATGAAAGAGACCTTTAACTAACGCTGACAGAAGTTCACAGTAACTGTTCCCTACCTCTTCCATGTCATGACATGGACTGCAAGTCTGGCAGTCTGCACATGTTGGAGTGAGCTTTTGTATTTACTGTATATGTATAAGTTAGAGCAACTCTTAGAGAGATGTTAGGGAATTTGGAGCTTTGTGCTACATGATCATGCTGTGTCACATGCCCATTCAGATCTGGCCCTTTTGGTTTTGACTGTTTTTTCTTTAACAGTGTTCTTAGGCAAGTCCTTCCCCACTGCAAGCTAGTTGATTGATGTGCTTGGGACATGTGTATCTAGGATAGACCTGAGTGAAATGTAAGCTATGCAGTGACTTCATGATCTGGTGGATGTAGCATTGCTTCAAACTTCAAGTAGAAGTACAGAATTTTTCCCACCATCATTACCATAGCTCTGTTGTTTATGTATGTGACTTCTGTTTCTTTTACATGTTCATTAGGACCTTTGTCATACTGTGGAAAAACTGAGCAACACTCTGGCCTCTCTCTCAGCCTGTGCCCGAAAGGTGGCCAACAAAGAAAAAGCTGCTCAGGAGGTTACAGCATTACAGCAGAAATATGAAAAGGTGCTAGAAAATGCTAAAGAGAAACAGATGTTAGTAGAGACTCTTCTGGCTCAGTGGCAGAAGTGAGTAGACTCTCACATCTGTTATGACGGACACAGAGACCTTCCTGCAGTCAGTGTGCGAGACCAAGGGGACGACTTGAGTTGATAACTCTATGTTGTGATTTTGTTAGGCAGGAGAAGGAGCTGTATGCCTTCCTGACCTGGTTGGAGGGGTGTGAAGCTACAGCCAGACCTTCAGAGCAGTATGTTTCTGCTGACAGAGTTAAAGTGGAAGGTGAACTGCAGTCACTGCAGGTATGTTTCAACTGAAAGATTGTCCCCCTACGTTTCCTGCTTTGTTTCTGTGTCTTTTAAAGGATGGACCTGCTCAGTTGTAGTCTGAAAAGTCACTTGATTCTGGGGTTTGGAAATGTCCTAGGGAAGTATTACGTTATCACTGTTGTTATTTATCAAAGACAAGAAAATTACAGGAAGAATGTTATTTGCAAATATACTACGCCATCTCAAGAAAAATAATGCCCTGGTATCTCCTATTATCTGTCAAGGAAGGACATTGGTCTGTTTGCCAGAGGATTCTTTCTCTAGAGAAATTCCTTTGTCAGACAATGCTACTTTCCTTTTTTTGCATGTGAGGAAAGTTGATCAGATGGCAAAATGCTCAAAGGTTTTGAATTCGCAATGAAAGTCTAATTTCCGATTTTTTTTTAAACACAAGACTTTCATCCTATTCTAAAGTATGCCTTCCCTTGGAACTTTTGCCATTTGTTTTTAGATTAATATGAAGCAGTTGGCCAAATGTAGCATCTTATACACCCTCCATGAAGCCAGTGAGTCCATAATTTCAATTTTAAATATTACTGAAGAGAAGGAAAATTATTTTGGAATTTGTCTTTTTGTTTGGGCCAATTGGCGACGTTTCCTCACAATTCCGTTGCTGCACACAAAATATGTTGCGAAACTTAGTCTTGATTTTAGCCACTTTCATCACACAGTAGAGCTGTGTGGAAAAGTCTCACTTGGTCCTAAAGGAGAAAAAAAAATTCAGTGAATCCTTACAGTTGCAGATTTAGTTGTCTGAGAGGTGTTGAGTACCTGCTTGTCCTAATAGACCTCAATTCTTCCAAGGATCTGACTGAGACCTGTCTTAAAGTGGTGTACTGGAAATCCCTAGCTGAATTTTTATTATTTTTGTTATTTTGCATAATATGATGCCATATTTAATCTAAAGGCTGTACATTCCATTCTTTTCCCAGGATTTGCGAGCAGATATTGAGTCCCATGCTTCAGCCTATGCAAGCCTATTACAGTTAAACGAGTCACTATTCCCAACAGCTTCCAAACAGTGTGTGAAAACAATAAAAGAAAAATTTGAAGAGCTGGATGAGAGGTGGAAAGCTTTACCACGAACTGTTGATAAAAGGTTTGTGCTTCAGAGTGTTTTTTACAGGTTAAATGAGAGTAACCAATATCCAGATGAGGAATCCCAATCCTGAAACATAGTTTTTTACAATATTACCATCAGGAAAACAAAGGTTTAAGATTCATATTGAACCCTGAGCTCCCAGGAATGCGGTGTGGGGAATCCCACAGATTTCTCATGCTGTCTTTTTGACATAATGTCTCCCTATTTTTTTGATAGAAGAGTTCTGTTTGAAGGTCTGTGGGCCAGGAAATGAAGATAATGTTGCGTTTCCTCTGTTACAATTTCCCAAGTAACTTCCTAAGTTACTTCCAAAATCTGTAATATCTGCTCTTCATTTTTATCAGTTAGATGCTTTATCTTGTGCAAAGCCACACTACTATCTTTTTAAACCCAGTTTGACATTTTCATTTGCCATAAATACTATAAATGTTCAATTGTTAGGCTGCTGGCTCATGTTAGGCTCAAGATCACTGCCTCCTTTTTTGAAACTGTATGTTATCATATATTTAGATATCAACTGTTTTGGTGATGAACATTATATATTTTACTATTTGTAAAGGAGCTTAAATAATAGACCCTGGTCAATGACATCATTGTCTAGGTGCTTTATCAATACGATTGTTTTACAATATAATGATCTTCTACATAGCATTTCATGTTGAAAATTATGTAGAGAAATTTCTAAGGGAAATGGGAAGTTAAATGATAAGGCCCTTTTTAATGTCAAGGTTTAGAAGCTTAGTTCTGCTAGTTGCTGAGTACTGGTCTGGACACATTCCTCCTTTGAATTGTGTTCCTCTGAGCAGATTTGACCCTCACTTAATTCAGTGGAAGTTGAGCATGCACCTACTCACTCCCTGTCTAATTTCATGAAACTCTCACCTCACATGCATTGTTGCAGATGATAGGGCAAACAGAATTGCTATGTCTGAAAACTGAAGTTTAGCTTCCATCAATATCATTCTCTTTGCTGGGACTACCCCCATGAGGAAAAGTTGAAGAACATACCTTGATTGTTTGGGGCACTTGTAACAGTTGATATGAATAAAACAGTGGAAACAGGAAAGAGCCAAACTGGTGCTTTCAAGTGTTATGTTATTCCCCAGTTAAGAAATCAACACAGCAGTCATCAGTTTTGTAACATAAATGGACGTTCCCTTCTTTCCTTCCACCTGGCATTGATTTTAATGCTGTCCAGTCAGCTGTGGTTTTGATTATGGGAAGTGATTAATTTACATCAAGTGCTTTCATATTTACATCTGACATCCTATAGGATCAACTTCCTTCAATCTCTTGTTGCTGAGCATGGGCAGTTTGATGAGCTCCTGCTCAGGTTTTCAGAGTGGATTAAGCAGTTTCTTGCTGAACTACAAGCCACTTCAGAGATAAACACAGCTGATCAACAACTAGCTGCATCTCACAATAAGGTAAACTTTTGGATGTAAATATTAAAGACAGAGAAATTGTACAGTGCATTCAGCTAAATATTCATCTAAAACTAGCCTGAAGTCATATTTATTTGTTTGAAAACCCATACGCTGTTGCAGTCACATACGGATTTCTGTTATTTGACCAATTTAAAGCAAAATTGTAACACTGAACTGTTCT
>WAAD01025205.1:0-11829 GCA_013389945.1 Fregata magnificens | reverse complement strand
ATGTGCCAGAAGCTAGACAATACCAGCTTGGTAGTGAAGAAAACGTAAAATAGCTGTCCCTGCCTTATAGATGCATTATTGAGGGTGAATGAGTTGTCCAGTTTTCACGTAGCGGGGTAGTTGTTGCCATCATTATACCTAAAACTGAAAGATACTCAGGTACCTTGTGATTGCTTTCTAACATGAAAATAATGTTAATTTCTGTTTAAATTATTAATTTAATTTTAATTATTTTGAACTGTTTTNTGTTTCCCAAATTCCTTTCATTGCAAACACTGTTCTACAACTAAACATATCCAAAGTATTAGTCTTCCTTCTCTCTCTTCAGTATAAACACCAGGAATGGACTGAATAGGTTTTTTTCTTCTGTCCATTGCCTGAGCAGAAATAGGCTTTTCTGGAGAGGGGTGGAAAAAAAATATTAGGCCTGTTCTTAGCAGCAGGTTATTCTGTTCTCAGTAGAATGACAGGTAAGTTGAATGTAATATTTTAGACCCAAAAGACCAGCTGACAATTGGAGGACAAAATGGTCAGACTAATCTTGCATTGCTTTAGTCTTTACTTCTGCTTCTTTTTACCCCCAAAAAAGTCCATGTTAAAGAAACAAGTTAAAAAAATGAACTGCGAGTGCCAGCATCATTATAGTGTGATTTCCAGTCAGTAAGATGCTAAACTTAGGAAGTGAGAAGCTTGAATTCCAGTTTCAGTCTTTCTTTTGCTCAAGTCAGTTGCTTTGATATCTGATATATATGAGATGGCGATTCATGTATTGTCTCTTCAGTGAGATGTGGACCCACAGTGATTTGTAAAACCTAAATATTAATATTTCCTTGGCTGCCCAAAGCATGTTTAGCACTGCATCCTGATTTTCCCATGGTGAATCGCTACATCACATTCTCTTTCCTTCAGAATCATGACAGCAAATGGTGCTAACACAGCCTGTTCACATTACAGAAAGGAGCAGTCCTGCATTCTTATCGACCTGATGAAAGAATATCAGAGCTTGAAGTCAACAGTAATGAAAGTCATAGACAGTGCTGACAGTGCTTCTGTGATCAAATCCATTTGGAAGGATCATGAAGATGTCAGGCGAGCTTTATCAAAGGTAATTACATATATTTTCATTTGAGGGATTTAAATGATCTTTGATTTAGATGGATTTTTCTGTTTGAAAGGTGCCCTTGAGCTGGGTTTAAAGCTCCTTGAATTTACTGTCAAATCTTGTCACACTGACATTCAGAGTTTAAATTGTACTGATTCTGATGAAGAAAGAACATAGTCCTTTCAGCATTTTGGTGAGATCCATTAATGTACATTTGATTGTTGCTATTTATAATTTTAACACCTAGAAATGCAAAATGTTAATTTATATGTAAAGCATAAGTTGTCTGCTCTTTATATAAAATACCTTGAGAATATATTCCTATCCTAGTATGAGAGGGTATTTCCAGTCAACATACTTTAATATTTTTCCATATTGGGTAATTTTTTGAATGGATAAAAGTCAACAAAAGAAAACAAATTGCATACATTTCTGATGTGAGAAATTCTTATGTCTGTCTCTTTCCCTAAGATGACTTATTCCACGGGGTACAATGTTGATACTGGCCGTTGAGCAGAGATAAGGAATTTGGATCCCTGCATTCGATTCATTTCACTGGATCGTATTTCTAAAACTCTAAATTCTGCTATCTATCAGCCTCTCGGGAAAAACAGTTCTGAGTCAAATTCTTTCCATTCATTTGGAGGGTAACTTCATTTGGAAGCCTATTGAGCTCTTCATTAAAAATTCTTCAGTCAGACCTGTATAAACCTTATTCTAAACTGTGCATATTCATGACCTCTTTTTAATAGACATTTTAACTAGACCTGAAAGCCAGAACAGAGCTCACCAGTCTAACAAAGAAATGCATGTATGTTCCGTATGATTCCTCTCCTTAATGTGAGCCTTGGGCTGTGGAGAATTCCCTGCTACAACAGTGGCCACATCTAGGCCTGAAGGAGTTGGAGTGCCATATTTTGCACAACTCCTACCATAACAAAGTAGGCATGGCCACATGGCCATACTGCATCCAGATTAATAGCTTATCTTAATGCTTATCTGTAATACTTGTTAAAGAAAAAAGTATGAGATGCTTACTGTGATCCTTTTTCAGTATGTTGTCACCTCTTCAGTGACAGTATTTTAATTTCCCTATGCCTAGAATTGCAAGCTTAGTAGCCCTGAAGATTTTGTCTAATTCCTTTCTGAACACATTTGTACTTTTGTTTTCCAGAGTATCTAGGAGTGACGGGTTTTACAATTCTAAATTTTGTTTGCAACACCCTCTGTTTACCCTGCTGTACTTCCAGAACTGATTTTAGATACTACTTAGTCAATGATGGGTTCTTATTATTCAATTTTAGACATGTAGATTCTGAAGAATAAAAAGACTAATAAAAAAAAAAATTGCCTTAAGTCCCAGAGATAGCTGGTTGCCAAGTGGGGAAAATTCAAAATTTATTATTCCCACTTGTGTACTTTATTTAGAAGAACAATCATACTATTTGATTATGCTAATGAGAAAACCATGTTAGTTGCTCTGTATTTTGTGGCATAGTTAAATATTAGATGGTATGCTGAATGAGAATTATCAAATGCATAACATATCCCACAGGGCTAGGGATGGGTGCCTGGAGAACTGGATTTTTCTTTCTTTCTTCAATGCTTCATTAAACAAGCAAATATTTATCTCCACAGCATGAAGCTGCCAAGAATGATCTGAGTGATAAACAAAAAGACCTGGATACTTTCACCAATAAAGGAAAACATTTGTTAGCAGAATTGAAAAGAGTGCATAACTGCGACTCCACTGCGGTAAAAACAGATATGAACTGTACAGTGGACAAATGGCTAGATGTAAGAGTCTCTTGTTTATACACTGAATACGGTTTTTAAGTTGGGCTAAGGTTACTAGTATTAGCATTTTCTTAGGATCTTGAAGTGCAATTGTTTAGTAAAGTTTACTTTGAAGTATATCTCAAAGGGTTATCATAGGCATTTGGCATCCATTGTATGCACCAAGTTGTGACATCCATTTGATATATTTAAAACGATGTCTTATAACAATGTATGAATGTTACAAGTGCAAACTTCCTCAGTGCACACTTCTGAGTATAAGGTTGGATTGGATTCTCACCTAATGTATGCCAGTATTACTTTATTAAATTGGACTAAATAAATTAGGCAGTAAATTGTATTAAGCTACACCATAAAAGATGTGAATATGTTGAGAAAGACAACATTATAGCAGAGAAACATAATTTAAAAGCTAATATTTTACATTTTCATATTTATACTGCTTTATTAGCAAATTCCTACATTATATAAGAAAGATAAATGTAGCTGGTTTTAAAGACAAGGTTTATTTGAACATAAAAATCCCTCCCAGTAAAAAATACACATATCTTCAGAAATAGTCACATACAATTTTTGTTCATTTTATGGTCTGGGTGACCAAATTGAAATTAGAATTCAGAACTTAGACCTAACTCTAAGAAAATTATTTTGCTTAGGCTTATTAATTATTTCTGATGCACTTATCTTACAACTGGCTGCAAAATAAAGAAATCTAAAATTAATTTATGAATGGTGTTGATACATTCTCCTCTCCTAAAAGGTGTCTGAAAGAATTGAAGACAACATCGACCGGCTGAGTGTAAGCGTGTCTGTATGGGATGACATCCTGAAAACTGGAGATGAAATGGATGGATGGTGCAATAAGTGTATTTCTCAACTGAATGAAGGCATCAGCAACTTGAGTAACAGTCAGAGAATGGAGGTCCTCCTGAAAGACTTCCAGGTGCTTACTCATAAATCAGTGACAAAAGTGTTCTGGACCAAAATCTCAAGTGATGAGGCTATGCTGTTGTAGAGTACCATGTCCTCTGTTCAAGCAGTGGTAGCACTAACCCAATGGCTAGCTGACAGCATTCCAGGCCTTGTTTGAAGCTGTTAGCTTCTGACAGAAACAAGAATCATAGAATCATAGAATCATTAAGGTTGGAAAAGACCTCTAGGATCATCAGCCCAACACCACCATGCCTCCTAAACCAGGCTCTGGAGTGCCACGTCTACACCTTTTTTGAACACCTCCAGGGATGGTGACTCCACCACCTCTCTGGGCAGCCTGTTCCAATGTTTAACCACTCTTTTGGTAAAGAAATTTTTCCTGATATCCAATCTAAACCTCCCCTGGCGCAACTTGAGGCCATTTCCTCTTGTCCNCGGCCTCACCAGTGCCGAGTACAGGGGCACGATCACTTCCCTACTCCTGCTGGTCACACTATTCCTGATGCAAGCCAGGATGCCCTTGGCCTTCTTGGCCACCTGGGCACACCGCCGGCTCATGTTCAGCCGGCTGTCAACCAGCACCCCCAGGTCCTTTTCTGCCAGGCAGCTTTCCAGCCACTCTTCCCCAAGCCCTGTAGCATTGCATGGGGTTGTTGTGACCAAAGTGCAGGACCCAGCACTTGGCCTCATTAAACCTCACACAATTGGCCTCAGCCCATTGATCCAGCCTATCCAGATCCCTCTGCAGGGCCTTCCTTCCCTCGAGCAGATCGACACTCCCGCCCAGCTTGGTGTCATCTGCAAACTTGCTGAGGGTGCACTCAATCCCCTCATCCAGATCATTGATGAAGACGTTAAACAAGACTGGCCCCAGAACTGAGCCCTGGGGAACACCACTTGTGACTGGCCACCAACTGGATTTAACTCCATTCACCACCACTCTCTGGGCTCAGCCATCCAGCCAGTTTTTTACTGGCTGTCACATCTCTTACTAAATCTAAGCTTGGTAGTTATTTTGGCTCTAGCAATACATGACAATGTGTTCTTACAAGCACAAAAATTTCAAAAAGCATGGCATTGGACTGAACTCTGTTTCAGTAGAAACTGATGGAAATTTTAGACAACTTCAGCTGAAGTTAGGCAAAAAATGAGTAGTTTCTAAAATCTCATCTAAGAAGGTAGATCCTCCAGAAAATAGAAAATATATGCTGGACTGGAGGGGAAATTTTAATGTCAGGTTCTAACAATTTCAGTGAGACAATGTCTTTGTTTTCTGGATAGTGTCAAACTGGTTTAGAAATCTAGCCAGTGTTCAGGATGCATTCTGCCTCTATTGGCTTAAACTATACAGCAGATCAACCATAGAACGAGCCATATTCTACTTCATTTGAAATAAATGATGTCCTTAAGAAGATGCACCGTGAACACATACAAGTAGTATGATAGAATATGACATGGTGCTAAATCAGTATTTTGCTCAGGGCAAGCTTTATCTAATGTCTTTCTGATTAGTATAGCAACCAGACCACCTAAATTCATCACTATTAAAACTGATTTGGAGTAAGAGCAGCCAGTACCCAAACCACAGGTGTACCTGATTCACAGGAGGGACAGAATAGCAGACATGAGTACTGTGCGTACATTTGCAGTCACAGAATGCATAGTCCATAATACTTTTTTTGCACTTTCTTTTGCAAAGGCAAGAGGAAAGGCAGTTCACTGACAGAAGGGTTCTGCCATTTCAGCAATCAGCAAAAAATAGATGTGCATGGACAGAAATAATCAGTGTACTTTTTATATAGTCCATAGCAGTGGTCCCTTTCTTGATCAGTCATGTAATATTATATCCTCCCTAGCACAAAATACCCCCTGAGGATCCTTCTGGGGCCACCTGAACTTCTACCATTCAGGGCAGATAGAATCATAGAATCGTAGAATCATTAAGGTTGGAAAAGACCTCTAAGATCATCAAATCCAACCATGTCCACCCAACAGTCCAAGCCAACACTACCATGCCTCCTAAACCATGTCCTGAAGTGCCACGTCTACACCTTTTTTGAACGCCTCCAGGGATGGTGACTCCACCACCTCTCTGGGCAGCCTGTTCCAATGCTTGACCACTCCTTTGGTAAAGAAATTTTTCCTGATATCCAGTCTAAACCTCCCCTGACACAACTTGAGGCCATTCCCTCTCATCCTATCACTGGTTACTTGGGAGAAGAGATGTTAAGTGCAGCAATTTAATCCTGAAATCCACTGTCCAATCTTTTAATTGGAGTAATCAGTTTGAATTTTTTAGAAAAGACATTTTGGGTAATAGGATACACACACCAATTACTTGCCTAATACGTCAGAACTACTATTATACAAATTATCATTTTCTCTTTCACTTTGCTGTTATTTTTTTAATAAGTAGAATATTTCTTTACAACTTTGACCTATATGACCACAATAAATGCAAGGTCCAGATATGTCAGTGCATATATAGCGGCCTTTTTTAATTTCCTTTTGAGGTTAAAATTTATTTCTATGTCTAATTTTTTTCCAAGAGCTCACTTCCTTGTAATAAAAACCAGAGAGCACATGTATTATACTCTGCATGCCATTAAGTGGAACCTAACAACCACAGTAGATTTTTCCAGTGAAATAAACAATGACATTCCCATTTTATTCAGCCAGTTTTAAGGATCTAAAGCTGTTAGTGAATTTTACATGCTAAAAATGTGTGTGGTTATTTTAATGGAGGGGAAAAAAATCTCTGAACTGAGTCTAATAAAGGAAAAGAGATGGGAGATTTTTAGAGAATGAAACTAATAGAACAACAGTGTTTTCCCTGTGGTTGCTAAACTTCGATTACATTTTCTTTCATTTTTGCAATTGATGGAGCATCCTTCTGAAGGTATAAACCTTCTTGTAGTTTGGTATGAAACTTTGACCAATGTCTTTTACAGTCTGAAGTCAAGGATAAAGAACTGAAGTTGGAGCAGCTTAGTTCCAAAATTTCAGATCTCAAAGAACTGACCCATAGTCAAGAGCCTCCTGCAGATCTCCAGGTAAATTAAATATATTGGTAATCACAGACTGTGCTCAAATGACTAAGAAGAAACTCCTCCTGAAATTTCTGTCTCTCCTGTACTGCCTTTTTCTTTCAAGGTGACAGATATAGCATTATTTATATGTATCATAACTATTCTTTGTTCATATTTCTTTAGTTAACTTTGCTTTTTTCTGAAAAAAATGTGCCATGAAGTAATTGAACATTAGAGCTGTAAAAGTATTTTTTACTAAATCAAAACAGAGTAAATAGTTTATAAGGTAGCTGATCAGATATGAGACAGATGATATTCTCTACACTGCACAACATTAAGCCACATCATATGTGAGTGCATACACAGTTTGCCTCTTTGAAAGATTTATAATGCAATAAAATATGTTAATTTGCTTTATCAGACCAAAAGTATTCTTTAGTGGACTGGAATTAGTGCCCTGAACTAGCTGTTACAAGAGAGTGGTAAAATACAAACACTGAAAGTGTTGAACTTTTATTATTGGCTAGGTCCTTATTTTTTATGTTCTAGGGCAGATGCAGAACCAAAATATGACTATTTTGGATGTTTGATTCCAAACAGAAATTGGTATGTGACATTATTCACTTTCAATGTCAGAAGTTTTAAAAGATAAGTTGACTTCTGAGATTTCCACAGGCAGGGAAATATCTCGATAGATTTTTATTTCAAAACCATTTATCAGATTTTAACAGAACTTAATATTACACTCAAGCTTTGTCCACATTTTGCTGTGACCATACACATAAGCCTAAATTACCAATCAGATATGGGTCAAGAATCCTAAAGTATAAAGATGTGCAAATTATATGGAAGTGCTTATGTTCTCCCAAGTTGTTTCCTTCACGTGAGAGGTTCAGAAAATTCAGGTTTAATCATATGTTTCATAATAAATACCTGTCCACTTACAGAGCGAAACTTAGAGCAAATTATTTTGCAGAATATCACTGTTAACCAATACATACCTATTTCCAACTACTAAATATGATAAATACAATAAAAAATTTAAATCAAGACAGTAGAATAATTGTAGTTTATATATAAATCCAAATTTGAAAATAAATCCTCACAAACTAAACATAAATCCCCAAATTATTTGCCAACATTCAGATGCCACATAGGTAAACTACAGTATGATGAGCTCATATCCTAAGAACATAAACAATTTCTTAATAGAATTTGCAGTAATTGCTCATTTATAAATATTACCCTATTATGACTAATGTGATTTACTTTTTATTAGCAATATGTGCACAGCTACATCTACTATAATTTCACATATTGCTGTCTTTGAACAGGTTAATGGGCAATATTCTAACTTATTTTTGTATTGTCTTCAATTTTAATCTGCCTTACACTGAGATACTTTAACCCTCAGTGCTCTTAAGTCTCACCAATTGATATTTCTTTTTATGGAGCTAGTTGTGTTTAGGTCATGTTCTGTATATATGGCAAACTAGTAGAGGAAAAAGATCAGCTGTTTAATTTTTCAGAAGTGGATAATAACTTCAACAGTTTACAGTCTGGCTTTTTATAAGTTAGTATCCCTGTATATCTAAGACTTAATCCTGAATGGTTGACATTTTTTATTTATGTAAGTATCTTTAGTTATGGATGTAAAGAGAGCAAAATGGTCATTGTGTGTCACTTTCCTACCTTCCATTTTTTCAGTAAACATTCACCGTAATAAATGTTTTATTTAAATGCTTTAATACATAACATTTTGCTTTTAGTTTATAGAATCAGATTTGAGGCAGAAGTTGGAGCATGCCAAAGAAATGTCAGAGACAGCAAAAGAGACACTGAAAGATTTCAGTACTCAGAAGATGCAGTTACAGAAGTTTATTGATCAGATGACAGACTGGTTAACGAAAGTGGAAGAGACACTGTTAAGCTGTGCACGTAACCTGGATCCTGAAGCTCTAAATAAAGTGAAGGTCGGTGCTGAAGAATATGAATATGCTTTTTCTTATGCAGTCATCTTTGGTTTTTTATCAGAGTATTTGCTAAGCATTATACTTAATTTAATTTGATAAAAAATATATATGTCCTGCACAGCTGCTAGAATATTAGCAAATAATACAGTGATACTCTTTAAGAAGTTCCACCAATGAACAAAAGTTCTGATCTACTAACTTTATACAAACCCTTTAGAAAATGATAATGAATAATATGGTCTTTGTTGTAACAAGAACCAGTTTTGTTACCTTGAACTCTTCAGTCATTACTCCAGCATGTTTACAAGTCCATTGACTCCCTTGCCATATAAGATATGAACTTACAACTCAGCACAGTAAAAGACCCTGGACTGCACTCAGTTTTAACACAAATTTCTACCTCAGAAGTCCTCCTCAGTCCTCACATATAGCAATTCTTCTAACACAAAGTTCTACCTCAAAAGTCCTCCTCAGTCCTCATATATAGCAATTCTTTTGTCTACATCATAGAGCTCTCTTGATTACATGCAATTATGCACATCATAATATGACAAATTACATGAAGATTTTTTCAGCATGAGCACATGGTAATGTTGCTATACTAGCCAATTCAAATTTAATTTTCAAACAAGTGTTCTCTAGTCAGATGAAAATTCCCTTTCATTCAGAAGTCCCACCAAATACCAGTGTCATATGCATCTCACACGTACCTTCAGACTTTGCTGAAAATAACTATTGCTATTCAATACGCCTCAAATTTTTTTTTTTTTTTAATGCAGTAGTAAACCATGAGAAACAGCATTTTTCTCATTTCTGTGATGGCTCTTTAGTTTCAAGGATTCATCTCACTTGGAAAATTCAGGAAACGTGATCCAGTACTTCTTCCCTTCATTGTGTCTAGGACTTGCAATAGACCATAGGAAGAAAGAGCATATGGGAGGAGCAGGAATGCTTGAGGAAAAGAGGGCTCTTTTGTTTCTTTACAAATGTCATATTTGTGTTGTAACTTCATTTTCAGGAAACACAAAAAGACCTTCAGCTTCAGCAGAACAGCATTGAATCGACCCGTGAGAACCTCAATAGCCTGTGTCGCAAATACCATTCTGTAGAGCTGGAAACCCTTGGTGGCACTGTTACTTCATTAATAAAGAAGTATGAAGCTGTGAATCAGCTCTGTTCCAGAACACAGGCCAGCATGCAAGAGTCCTTGGAAAAACATTTCCTCCGTGAGTTTCAGGCTTGTTAATATGAGACGTTAGGCCGCAGCCATGAATCATTCTGGAGTCTGCCAGAGTTTCCAGTGATGTCACTTGCAATTACAACTTTATTTTCAAAAAGTCCTGTTACCAAATGTTCATTTGATAACTGCTATGAAACAAAGCATTTTACAAAAACAGAATTCAACTTTAAACACATAATATGCATGAAAAGCAAGCTCAGCTCCACCCTTCTTCACTCTTAGTATACATCTCTATTGTATACGTACACTTTTTGTATTTACCATAAAGAGATGTATATAACCAAATGGAGATGTTCATAATGTAAAAGTCCCCATCTGAAGTATTTCCTGGGCTCCCTGGATAGTCAGTGGAGAGAAGTAGGCAATTTTTAATCCTATATATTAAGACGTTAATCTAGATATTATCTAACATTAAATTGGGACATATTATAGACTGAAAATGCCTGTTTTTTCCCATTGACTATAAAGGGGAGCCTAGTGTGACTGTTCGAATTTGGATGTTTACGGTGTAAACATCTAACTTTTTGTGAAATGAATCCCACTCCCCAAGGTCATTGAAGGCAATGAGACTCATCTTGTTAGCTTTTACACAGCGTTCCTGAAGGATAAAAGAATTGTGGAAGACAGCTGTATAGTATTGTGGATAATGCTGCTTCTTAAAAAAATATTCTCTTCTCTATACTTTTTTATTAAATAAGATTCTATGCAAGAATTCCAGGAATGGTTTTCTGGTGTGAAGGCTGCAGTGAAAGAATCATCTGACAGGTCTGGAGACAGCAAAGCCATAGAGGCAAAGCTACATGACTTGCAGGTACAGTGAACAAATTAAAAAAAATAGTAATTAGCAATTTAACTATATGTATACAATTATATCTCTAAAATAATTTGTAGATGCTATCGGATTTATTGGTTTTGTTTCCAAAAAGGTAATGTGAATGGTTCAAGACAGCAATATGTACTGTAGAGGGAATAGAGTGGAAACTGTGTTCACTGTTCTGAGAGATCAGAATTTAATTTCTGGAAGGTTTATGTGTAACTAAACTATTCTTGTTTCTGATTTTTAATCTTTTTTCCTTTTTTTGCCTTCCTTCTCCTCTTTCCGTTTCCTACTTTTTCTTACACTATTGCTCATTCAGTCTTTCAGATTAACATTGATATGTCAAAGCTTATCTGTGTAGATTTTTGATGGGACAGAACACAAATAACAGACACCTACTGCAAACAGCCCTAATTCCTGAAATGTGTAACATCTTCAGGACATGACTAAACTATCCAGAGAAAGACAGGACTACCTTGGGACCAAATAGGAAAATTGAGCTCTCTGAATTGTAGCACCACTTAATAAGATTTTATTTGAACTATCTGCTTAGAATTTTTTCCATAGCTAGGCATGGCTCTCATCTTGCTGGGGAAATCTGACCACTTCTAATAGAAATATTGCTTATCTTTAGTTATTAAATCATGCATGTTTAAACTGTATTCTTTCATTACACAGAGTGTGCTGGATTCTGTTAGTGAGGGACAGAACAAGTTAGATGCTGCCTGCAAGGAAGGAGAAAGTTTGTATGCTTGCTTACCCAAACCAGTTGTGAGCCATATTCAGGAGCAAATAGCGAAGTCGAACCAGAACTTCCAGGAATTCCTCAACCAGTGTCTGAATGATAAGAAGGCCCTGGAAACTTGTGCCTCACACCTAGGAAGGTGAGTAATACCAGTAGTCACAGACGGACTGCATGAAATTGTCCCGCTGCAGAA
>WAAD01025203.1:342-18818 GCA_013389945.1 Fregata magnificens | reverse complement strand
ATGCAAGCATAGGTGCTGAAGAGGCATTGAAAATGCTTATGAATCTAAAAGCCAGTGATTTCACTAATTTCTCATCAGCTAAAAACTACCTGCATAGACAGTTTTGGAATCCAAATAGGTATATTGATGTGCCGTTTTAGGCACCTATATTCCACCATAGTTTGCTCTTGCAGTCACCAATGTGCAGCGAAGCATACTGCAGAGACCCAGAAGCTGGAAGCACATTTGGTACAGCCACAGCCCTGCATCCCACTGAATGACCTGTGACCTGAACATCCTCTCTGCCTTTGAGATACATCCCTCGTGTGCACAGACATGTCCAGGAAAAAACTCTTCAGGAGCAGATGTGCCTAGACTTTTCTGATTAAGAAGCTAACCAGGAGCACCTGTAGAAAATTGCATTTTAATAGAATGTCATAGGAGGGACACATTTTTTTCCCAGAAAGAGAATTCATAGACCAAAAAAAAAAAAAAATAGACTAACCTGGTAAAATGTCCAATACTCACAGAGAAGGGAAGACTGGAAGAGCAAGCTTCCTTACTACTGTAGACTGAAAGTCCCATCCCAGGTCATCAAGTCCAAACCCCTGATAACTTGGACAACACAGAAGTTGTCATTCCTACACACATCAAGGTCCATTTTAAAAAAATGGCTTACTTTTTGCAGGAAGCTAATCTAAAACCTGATTTCTCTGAGGAGAAAAACTGTTCTCATATCCAACTAAATGTTTTATCTTAAAGTGACTATTCACTCCAAGGATTGGCTGAGTTATGGCCATTCAGCTAACCTGTCTGTCAGGGTCTGTGCCAGCTTCCATCAGGCCTGCATTGCAACCAATCTTTTGGTCGCAGTAACGACCATAAGATTTATTTCTATGCAACATAATAAAATAACTACCGTCCTTAATCTCACTCTACAGGGAAGAGACCTTTACCAAATATAAAAATAATATTCAAAGGACAGACTGTATTTTAACTACATAATTCTTCAAGCAGTACAGCTTCAAAAATTACAATTAAAGTTTATCCTCATGCTTTTACAATTACATGACTCAAGATTTGCAAGAGGATACTTAAACCAACCAAGCAGTCCAAGTAAATATAGTGCATTTGTGAGTTTTAATTATTCCTATCAGCATTTGTAGTAGTTACAGATTCAAACAACATTGTAGCCTCCACTGTTGAAGCAAAATGGTCTCTGGTATCTGTAAAAGCAAAAGGACTGATTCAGGATGGAAAAAGCATATTCAAATGGCAAGGAGTACCGAAGGAGGAAGATGGGGAAAAGTGGGAGGAGGCAGGAGAATACAGAATGGGCTCACTTATCATCAGCCTCGGTACAGGTCAGATACACAGGTTCTTTCTGGTCCTCTTCTAAATTAGAAGACAACTGCTGAGCTATCAAACACATAGTAATAATGATCTTTAAAATCTTTGCTGACCTAATTACTTTCACTTGGTTGTCCTGCATGTTTCTCATTAGCAAACAATTTGATGAGGTTAAATCTACATTGCTGGCAACTACTAGTACCAGCTCAACTTATAAACAGAATTTGAGCATAACCTTCTTTTCCTTATCAGTGTCAGAGAAACAGAACTGGTGAACTATAAAAATAAGTGCAATCTGGCTGACTGCGAAACAGAAATCCAGCATGATTAAGAATAATTGCGGGCCAGATGCTGAAGATTTCCCAGCAGTTTCAGAAATTTCATAAACTAGGTATTGGTTGTTTTCTTTATAACAGCATAACAATAATAAAAAATAACATCTTTATTCCGGTAAAGGACTTCCTACATATTGCTGGGGTAGGGGATGTTGCCTCAGGAACTTTAGAAAAACTCAACTTTAGCTGGCCTTAGAATAAAAGTTCCCTTATATTATTAATTAGATTCAAATAGCTAGGGTTAAGTCTATTACAGAAGATGGAGGGACATTCTCTCCATTCCACATAAGCATGAAATTCTATAACTGATTTTCAACTGTCTTTCATGCATTCTCATAAAAATGATAATCTTATCATTACTGTTTCATAGTTGAGGTAGTATTTGCAAAAGCCCCAAAGCAAGAACCATGAAAGACAGAAGCTCTTATGATGCTCAAATCAGTGTCAAGAGGGACAATTTTCCACCTGGATTTATTGTATCACTTCTGATACTGTGGAAAAGCTGGTCACAGTTGCATAGTTAGGAATGAATTTTGCAATAAAAGCAAGGATCCAGCTTCTTGACTTTATATGATGGATAAAGATTATCCTTCCTGAAATCCATTAAAAATTTACTAATACATCTCTTGATTCATTCAAAGAAATAATTTGTAAATCTTTTAAGGCACACATCAGTATCAGATCTGTCACCCAAAAGACACCACATTCCTCAAAAATGTTCTATGTACTCAAACTTTACCACAAGAAATTAAGAAGTAGCTGAGCAAAGGTACTACTCATTTTTAATTTTACTGTCCTGCTTGAGTACATCCCAAGTTAGGCCAACATCTCTGTTTGTAAGTGGGACCATATGCAACAAAATGGTCTCATCTGTTTTACATTATTAGGGCATTATTATGTAAATGTGTCAGGAATAAGAGAAGCTGAACTTGTATCGAGTTCTCATCAACAGATGGCTCGGCTGCAGTGTCACTGCCAACCAGTGGTTTCATTCCCCCTACTCCCCATCCTCTTCTCCCACTACTTTTTCCTTTGCTGTTGCTCCCATTTGCTTTCCACTGCTGTAGCAATGGAGAGATTATAAGATGGTCATCAGATGGTCATTTCACAAGCAAGCAATGCACTCCTTTTCTATGGAGAAAGAACAGTTTATGGATTGTGTCTTGAATGACTTCTTTTATTACTGATTAGGTGGTTCTGCACAGGGGATTTCTTCCATGTGAAGAGCTTAAGATAGTATTACTGCACTTGAGTATGTTTCCAGGGAATATCCAATTTCACTTTTTTGTTCTTCTTTAGAGCAATTATCCAAATGTTAATATCTTTTGCTGCTGTAGTTACTTTATTAGATTCTCCTGGCCAAACACCTACACAGGCTAGCAAATGGCAGAGAACGAAGCATCTGCTTTTCTGTTTTTCCTCTTCACATTATGTCAGTGAATTCCTGAAGCTGTTTGTGCCTCATTTAAGAAATGGGTAGAGTTCACCAGAAAGCAAACAAAAATGTCAATTACTGCAAGTTCTAATCAGACAGTAAGTGGCTGGAAAAAAATCCAAAAATTTCCTATTCTTGTGACTGGACAGAGCTACCCATGGTAATTTTTGCTGAATGCTAACTTTTTCGTAGTAACTTCTTGCAAAACTAGGCCTTGGAGGTTAGCAACTGATCAGAGCTGTGAGTCACAACACTGTAAGAGGAATATAACTCATTAGAGCCACAGCATGAATGGAGGTCCTAACACACGAGGTAGGCAAGGTCAGGGAACACTAAAGCATAAAGTCAGGAAGAATTTCTTTTAAGTATTTTCATGGGGGCTAAATTGGGACTATTCATAGAAAAAACAGCACAAAAAGTCTTGCCTTGTCCAACTGATGGAAATCTCTTTCCAACACTAGCTAACTTCATCTAGGCCAAATACTGGCATGACCAAAGCTTTCTGTAAAACTTATTTATAACATAAGCCATGTCAAATAAATACTCAGGAGGAACCTTTTTTCCCAAATAGGAAGTACTAATACAAGAAGCTGGAAAACAGACTAAATAAATACTACATTTGTCATTAACAGAGAAGTGCACTGACACAGATGTCACAAAAAAATGAAGTATACAGTACTCACTGAATACAACTGGCTTTTAAATCACTTTTTCTATAGTACTGCTTAGATCAAAACAGAATCTAGAAAGTCCACTGCTTTGATAACACATTAGAGAAATACTTTTGCAAGATCCATGAAGAAAACCTTCCAAAGACAGGAGTGGGCCAACAGCTGAAGGAACTGGAAAAAGAGACCCTCATGAATCCTCTTTCCCCTTCTCCATCGTCCTTAACCTCCTTTCTTAACTCCTGTTCTCTGCTGCTTTTAAAAGCTGCCTAACAGTTCTAGTGAAATGATAGTGTTTCCATCTGATTCAAGAATTTTAAAAGTGAATAGATGTGATTTTACTGCAGTCCTTTGCACTCTTTTTCTTCAACTCATGCGCAAATAAGTGTACTCAAACAGGTGTTTTTCAGAGATACAGTGAGATGCAAGAATGGTCTATGTACACATCTTCTTTATTTTACTTCATAACTCATAGATTATTTTGTATACCAGAAATTCTGTCTTTATGTGCAACTTTGTAATGAAATATTTACTGAAATAAACAGCTGCATAATCCTTACATATCTGGCATATCTGGCAAGTATGCACTCTGTAACCCATACTTGAAGCTGATGAAGTATCCAAATATGTTTATATTCCCATTAGTGTGGTGGGGGGTGGGGAGGAAGATGCCCAGCTTTCAGGAAAGCAACACTATTTTTTAAGTCTTATTCTGTAGAAATTAGGTAAATATGGTCTGCAAAATCAGATCATGATGTTTAGCAATTCTGATACTCTATTTGTGATCAAGTAGCCATTTCCTTTTCTGTATGCATTAGTACAACCACCTGGAGGCAATTACAGCTATAGCTTTCATGGGAAAACAATTTTTTAAAAACTAACTTAACAGTGCAGAAATCAAAAAAGTCAGAACCATAAATCTTGGATCTTATTCAATCATGCACCAAAGAACAACCACCATACAACGCACTTCAGTTTAAAGATGTGTCATAGAAACTGAGTTGAAAAGCAGAACTTGGTAAACTAATCTCAGGAATGTTGGTTTATTACCCACCGTAGTTTCTGGTTATACTGCTTGACTTTTTCTAGTGAGGCTGCATTAATCTGAGCTTGAAATTCTTCTACTGAGACACTGTCTCTGTAATAATATCCTTCCATGCTCTCCAATGCTGTGAAAAGAGAAAGGAGAATGGAGAAGAGAAAAATCAGTGTTGAATATTTATTGAGTATTCGCCTTCTTTGTAGCTTTGTTCACACACTAGTGAATTACTTTTTAACCTTGAGGCTGTGACCCCACTGTGGATTGCTGAGCTGTTTCCATATGTCATCAAATTCATGCAGATCTCTTTTTAAGATTTCATTTACAAGAAAAATTATATTTCTTGCCCTGTGGAAAATATAAAGGACAGCGCTAGTTTGAGTTCTGTTGCTCTAATTAAAGTACTCCTGCCCTGTGAATGTAAATGTGGTTTTTAGTTCTGATATATTCTGGATGAAAACAGTAGAATGAGCTGGGGTAGCAGAAAGAAAGTATTAATGTACCAGCTACTTTCACAGAGGGAGACCTAACAACTTCTTACGAAGCCCGATTTTGGGAGATGTGGAACACTTGAACCTCTAGTTATTCCCACTGATAACATGAATGCCTTCTTCTGGATCAAGTAAAGCAAACTTCTCTGGATCTCTGAAAATGCCCTATAAGCTCCTTTTCAGGGATCAGGTAAGTTTCTAAAGTCAAATAGTTAACTATGCCCACCTTTGTTGTATTCACTTCACCAAACCAAGGATGAGCATTGCTACAAGAACTCAGGAACTAAACAAAGACTTCCATTAAAGGAAGGATCGTATGTCCTTCTCATATGATCATTGCACAGAAGTTAAAAGGTGGCAAAAATGAAGAAACCACCATTCCATTTTGGGATGCTCTTCCTAGCAATAGTTTTCAAGAAAAGAAAGAAGAAAAAAAAAAATTCTCCCAGCCCCTTTAATGTAGATACTCAGGGAAGTTTAACCTTTTTTTTTAGCCAAGTCAAATCAAGTGTTTGAAAGGTTCTCAAGAAAATTTGGACTGGAAAAATCAAGATCTCCACATTAAGAAGTGACCTTATTATAACATAAAACACACACTCTTGGTGAAATAGTTTTTTTGGGAAGAAGCATTAAAGATTTTACAATTAGGAATATTGCCACTTTAATAATCCACACACATTCTAAGAATTCATCACCCTCTCAGAAAATGCAAGCAATAAGCAGAGTTCTGATGGAAACATGCTGCCGTCTTATAGCTTCAGCTGCACACAGAATATTAATTCTGCTTGTACTGCTTAATATGACCAGTTAATAAATAATTCATTCATTGTGAAAGAACATGCAAATTGCACTCCCCTTCTGTGCTTTCAGAGTTTGTAATTCTACTTCTGTGCAAAAAATATTAAATTCCAACAGTCAGACTTGCTGCTTAACTTCCTTGGTGCTAAGTCACACCAGAAAGCCCCCACAAAAATATCCGCTGAACTCCATTTATAATAGCATGTTAGTGCAAACAGAGTTGATAATCTGTACTGCTTATTTTACTGGTATAAGGTTGGTTTTATCCTATTAGATTACCCAACCAGGAAACTCAGTCATCTGTCAGGACTGGCTGGAGTACAGAGTTCTGCCTCTACAGGCACTGCGGGGGCCACGCTCATGGGTGCTGGCAGGGAATCCCACAGCGTGTGCTTTGGCTCTCCCCTTTTTGAAGGGTTTAACATTTTCTACCTAATACATTAGAAAGCTCTTTTGTAAGGAAGCTTTCTTTACAAACATGTCTTCTATGGCATTCCTGAATCCAAGTTAGGATATTATGGTCTGAATGCATAAACAACTGAATGGGGAAAAAACCTGGAAGGATGGGTAGGCTCAAAGGGTAGTAGCTAATGGGACACGGTCTACCTAGGAGCCCATTACAAGCAGAATACCACAGGGATCTATATTGTTCAACATCTTTATCACTGACCTGGAGGAGGTAAGTCAAGTTTGCAGCTAATACCAAACTGGGAGAAGCAGTGGATATACTCAAGTGCAGGGCCACCTAGAGAGGGACTCAGACATGCTGGAGGAATGGGCCAGCAGGAACCTTGTGAAACTGAACAAGGACAAATGTCAAGTCCTGCACCTGGGAAGGTAGAGCCTAACGAGCAGCTCTGCTGAGAAGAACCTCGGGGTCATGTCAGACAGCAAGCTGAACATGAGCTTGCAGTGTTCTCTGGCAACCAAGAAAGCCAAGAGCACCCTAAACTGTATTAACATAAGCACGGCCAGTAGACTGAAAGAAGTGCTTGTCCTCACTTTACTCAACACTCATTAGATAGCATCTTGAATACTGTGTCTAGTTTTGGGGCCCACAAAAGCTGTTGATCAACTGAAAAGAGTTGAGTAGAGGGCCACCAACATGGTCATGGGGTGGAGCACACACTCTGTGAGGAGAGGCTGGGGACCTGAGCTTGTTCAGCCTGTACAAGTGACGGTTTTTGGGGGGACCTACTAGCCAGGTGCCATTAGCTACCAGGAGGTCAACGAGAAGACAGAGCCAGGCTCTTCACAATAGTGCATGCTGGCAGGACAAGAGGTAATGGACATAAATTGAAACAAGAGATGCTTCAACTGGATAGAAGGAAAACACTTTTTCACCATTAGGGCAGTCAAGTAGAGGAATAGGTTACCCAAGAGGTTGTGCAGTTTCTGTCCTTGCATGTTTTCAAGATCCTACTTGATAAACACCTGAGCAACCTGGTCTGATGTCACAGCTGACGCTGCTGGAGCAGGAGGTTGGACTAGAGACCTCTTGAGGTCCCGTCCAATCTGAATTATTCTAGGTTTCTATGAAAAATGAAAAAACTTTAAAAACCCCTATATGATTAAGAGACTAGGTAGCAATTTTAAACAAATTGAATTTTAATTTTAAATAAAGTGTCTTTTAATTAAGCTTATTGATTGCTGAGATCTCAATTCTAATGGAAGAAATAGAGAAATCTGAATGCCAAGAGCAATATCTCAACATTCTCAGCCCCCAATCCTGCAAATGAGGATCTTTTGAATGTATACACTTAAGTATATGGTTGCACAAAACTGTTTTTACAAGTGGAGGGATACATAATATAGCGTGGGTAAACATTTAAAAACTTTTAAAAACGTCTACAGTCCCAATCCTGCAAATATATAGACTTGTAATTTTAGGCATGGAGCTACGCAAGACAGAATAGAGCAACACGGAGATAAATAGACTGATGTGCACCGAGTTGTGCCTTTGACAAAGTATTCCAAACCCATCATTTTCTAAACGTTCCCTTTGAAAGCATCATAAACCATTGTATTTTAGGCAGGAAACAGCTTAGCTCTGTTAAGCTTGGGAAGCAAGAATTCACTTCACAGAGGAACTTACAGAAGATTTCTACATTTGTAGCTAATAAATTTCAGTTAAAGACGGGGATCTACTGAGTTAGTTTGATGGCAGCTCAGCCAAATCTCATAGGAAAGAAGTAAAAAATAGAATCCCAATTCACTCATTAATGAGGAAAAAAACCATAAATAATGATTTAAACACTAGGATTTAACTTCTTATCCAGGACTTGTTGTTTTTGGAGTCTAATGGACTATTTTGGAGGGGGATCCTAGAAAATTAAAGAAATTTGATAAGACAAAGAAAGAAGAAATCTTCTATATTACTGAAAATTATTAAGCAGATGTAACACTTGAATGAATCTTTGCCCTTTTCCTTTAGCTGACTACAAAGATGCTTATCCTGAGACTCAAATATTTTGGGCTTCTGGAAATAGAAAGGGAAAAAATTCTGCAAAATAAATTCTGTAGCACACAGAATACCCTCCTGAATCTAAAAAAAAAAAAAGTATTTCTAGGATTTCATCTGAACCAAGGTATTTTCTGTTCTCTTTCATGTGTGTTTTTGTCTGCTCTACTGAAATGTGTCTCCTGCTCAGTGTTCTCATTTTAACATATGACTGAAATCAATCTGTTCAAAAGAAATCCACTGAAGTCTGTCTTTATTAGTTTGTTTAAAAATCAGACTTCAGGCATCTTATTTTTTAAAAAAATGTGTGTTTTAAGTTTACAGTAAGTTCAGCTATTTATTCATCTATTTCCTTTTACATCCTCCTTATCTACCAGAGACCAAACCCTCCCTGAAATCTTCATTTGTATGCCTGACTTCTGCCTATTCCACATTGACCCTGGAAGCCTTTCACAAGGTATGGAGTACTTTCAGCAGCCTCTGAAATCAAAGGCAGCTCAAGGCAATCAGCACCTTGCATTCACCATTTCAGTGAATCAAACTCCACGCTCCTGATGACTGTAATGACACTGCAGCTAATGCAGGCTGCCTGCAATTTATGAACAGTCTGAGCATCAGTGCCACCATTCATCACTTCCGTAACATTTGCAGTGTCATAACTACAAAAACCTGAAAATGTTATTTAAGTCTTCATAACGTTTTAAAGAGACAGAATTCTCAGGGGATAACAATTTAGTCCTTAAATTTGAAGTAACAGGAAAAGATTACGACAGCATTTGGAATGCAAAACACTTTTAAAAGCAGGTTTCATGGTCTGACTATTGTCCACTAATGTCTACAAAGAACAAAACAATACTGATGAAAGATGATTCATTCTTTGGTGTTGGAATCATATAACAGGTATAAACTTAGAAATGTATACCCATGCCTCTATTTTTTTTATCACAAATCACAGCATTTCTTAAATTCACATTTTAATTCAAAAGTTCTCAATAAATGCCCACATTAAACAACATATTTAAATATAAGCATTGTGCCCTTATAGTTACAAAGGATTTAAAGCAGAGTGAATAAGTGGGGTTTTAAAGAGAGTGAAATATTATGTGAAAGAATTGGTGGGGCGGGGGGGAATTAAAACTCAAGTTACCTTGTGAAAAAAGTACTGGGTGGATTTTAAATCCCCCTCCATTCTTCAGCCTTTGAGGAAGCTGTTCAAAATGGTAACTATCAAGGTAGAAGTAAACCTTCAGGGTTTGCCGGCTTCCTTCTGCTTGGTATGTGATTGGTACATCTAAGAATACAGTCAGTGTTACTATTTCATTAAAAGCAATGACAAGTCCTTTTCCAGAAACTGTTGCACCCAAAATTCACACATTTAGACAAAAATCACTGCAGACACAAAACTAATACGTGCAGTATTTTACATTGTATTCGGTGTTGCTGTGGTCACTTTTGGTCTATCCATTATCAGGGAGTAGATAAACAGAAAAGCAGTGACTGTTGTCTTTGCCAGCCTGTCAATGACAGCAAAAATACTAAGCAAATAATGTAGTTGGCAACATCTTACTTGTATTCCGTGTAAATCTGAAGAAACATCTATGTACAGCACATAGTTTGAAATCACTGCAAGGATACCTTTAGCCATATTTCACATGCCTTCCTCAGGTGCACGATGTATAAGGTCAGTGCGATATATAGTCAGATTCTCCTCAGATTTGTGTGGGATAGAACACAAGTAAATATACAGTAGCTACCAGCATATTCATTAAATTATTATTAAAAATCAGGACTCAACTGAGAAAACAAATGTATTACGGTAGAATATATATAAAACTTTAAAAAGTACATTTCATTACACTTTGACAAGCTAAATGTCATAATACATCAATTGGTGTAGAGTTCAGGGCAACTAGCAGTATCATTTTGCATTTACAGTGATTCCCCAACACACACTGTTTGTATTATGCCAGATGATTAACATGTAATGACCATTAGCAAAAGTTGATGAAAATTTCTCATTTAGCTAAATCTCTCACAGGAAGTCAGCTTAATTCAATTCAAGCTTTGTAAGTATTTCCTGTTTAAGTATCGTTTCCACACATAAGTCTCCAAGTTGAAAGCAGTAACAATAAAATTTAGTGATTTGCATTAATAATATTATTACGTAGTTTTCACACTGTGCGCATAAATTATTTTGTACCTAAATGGAAAAGATTCCAAAGGAACATTTTTCACTATTTTTGGTAATAAGAAAAAGATTTTTTTTTCTTTTATTGATTATGCAGAATCATAAATGGAAAAAAGAAATTTGCCATTTCCTTGTCTTCTGTAACCACAGCCAGGATGACGGTGGTGGCAGCACTTAAACCAAAAGGAAATACAGAGTTTATTACAATCCTAGAACACACAGACTTTCCATTTCTCTCTGTTTTAGCGCAGATACCTCAGTTGGAAGATACAGCAATATGAACAGTTCATGACATAGGCACAGGGTTAACTCCCCATCAGAAGGCCCTCCTGTAACTTGGGTTCCATGTTGCTACCTGGCTTGGCAGGGCTTCTTTTTAGAACAAACACTCTGAACAGGGTCCTTACTTGAATTATACAGAAATAAGTATGGTCTTATAGTGGCTAATTCCTGACTACCAGCCCTGCGCTACTGAATTCTTTGGAGCACAGGCAGCTTTGTGAAGGAGCTTTGTGTCTTCTGGTTTTGGTTATTGCAGAAGTTCTCTCATGTGTGGTCTCAATCTGGCAAGGGAATTGTTCTAGAAAAGCTTGATGTGAAGCAGACATGCTTTCCTCCCTTCCCAGGGGAGTTATGAGACTTAGGAAAAAATGAGGGCTTTTTGCTCCCTAAACAAAGTTCACTGCAGGAAAATCTCTACTGGCTGAGAACATATTAATAGAGGAGTGGCTGAAAATGAGTGAAGGGTGTAAACAGCAGACTGCAAAGACAGTCCCTTCCTGCGAGTTGGGCGAGTATTGGGAGAAAGGGTTCAGGACCCTGACTGTCTGCACCGACAGGTCTCAGAGAAAGTTTCTTGCACAATTTAAAGCTATCCTAATAGCGTTTGCCGTCTCCTTTCAAGGAACTCTTCCAAGATCTACTTTGTCTTTCAGACGATAAAGTGAAATGGGTTTTATGCTTCTCCATCTCATCCCAGTTGCATTTCTCTGTTAAGACCTTCAAGCTTATTTTACACATGACTCTTCAATAACAACTAGATCTTCAGGGACTTTCCTGATGCAGTCACATACTCCCAATGGAAAATTCAGTTAAGCAAACAGTTTTGCCCCCAAGGTTACTGACATTGCCAGATAATGATTCTGCATTGTCACTGATGTTAGCTGTATTTCAGGAAATCTAGGAATATTAGGAGAGCTACAGATCTACTAATTCTCCATAATCCCAAGTTATATAATATTCCCTGTGGGAGGTAATGTTCCAGGAGAAAAAAATGTTACAAATACAGAAAATGTTTCTGAACAGTAAAGCCCAGATATTAATTATAATTACTCACTCGCAACTAGTGGTTCTGGCTCTGATTGTCTGAAGTAAAAAGTAACTTTTTCCAAGTCAAACAGTGCAACCAATGTATCTTCTAGCATGGCTTGCTCATCAGCCTAAAAAAGGCAAAAGAAAAACTGAAATGGTCATTTCAGCCAGATGTTTTCCCTACCAGAAATAATATGAGAGCCGGACATAAAAGTAACTACAGAATGTTGCACAACATTTCACTGATACAGTGTATAACCTAATTAACTCCTAGATAATGTAAATACCTTTGTTTCTATTGGCACTTCCCCTTTTATTACTAGTCCAAGACTATTAAAATGAATGTTATCATTTCACATAGTAAATTAATAGGTGGTTTATAGCTATCATTACTTCTCATGGCTTTTAATCGAACAATACTGTAATTATTCTTTATGTAAGATATCAGACTTTGACAGCTTGTCTTGACACCAGGTCTAGCTTGTAAATTAACAGAGGGGAAATGTGAAAAATAAATTCTTCTTTTTAGCAATTTTCTTTAAAAAATGCCATAACTTTAGCATTTCATGTATAAACGACAGATGAGAGTTCACCTCTCATCTCACCCCTCTAAGCACCAATAATTGAACCAGTGGCTCAGAACAAGTACAGCTCAGGGTGATTTGCACCTTCACTGACAAAACTCTAGATGCAAATCAAGTATGTAGATATGCCAATATTCTGATTTGCACCTATGGTTCACTCTGTGTACCCCTGACCTAAAAAGATAGCTAAGGAGATCCAGACTAATTTACCAAAAAAGCTTCAAGAAGTAAATTACTAACTTCTCAGGACACCTTACTGAACCTTTAAAAAGGAAAATAGTCATCTACAAGTATGGTTATCTTGAGTTAAATACACAGAGCATTTATAGCAGAAATCAATAATCACTTACAGCAATTCTATTCTTTATACAACCCTTCCCTAGCACCTTAAGTTAGCAAGAGCCAAACGGAAATCTGAAGCATGCATTTTTCCTCCTCTAAGAACTGAAACAGTAGGAAGGCAAAGAATAATAAACTAGCTGCCTATAAAATAAGAATAAACTATAGCTTACTGAATTATAGAAAGGAAAAAAACCCCCCGTGATTTTCCCTGATCATAGTAAAATAGCATTCCCCCTTGTATTTATGAAAAAGCAAAGCTGCTAGAAATATTTTGTCTCCTGGTTCCATTTATGAAGTCTCTATGGACAGAGCAGTTTTATCAGCACAATAGTCTGAAAACCATTCAGTGACATGGGAAATCTCTGCACAACTGCTCATTCTTTACTGAACTCTGGCCATAATGGGTGTAATTTCCTTCAAATACCCTTGTTTAAAATAACATGGATCATTTGTAATCAAAATAGTGCTGAGAAGGTATTGAAAAAGTTGCCTTTAAATACTTTTCCCTTAGTTAAGAACAGTTAGACAGAAGAGGCTAAATTTAATTTTATTTTCAGTTCCACAGTGCATACTGCTGGTAACCTATTATGTGAAAATAGCTAAGTAGCATGCATTTTCACTACAAAGGAAATCTTTACAATCTTGAAAGAAACAACAGAAGTATTCAGTGCTGTGAAGACAACAGTTATTTTGTGATAACATGACAACTAAGCACATGGAAAAACATAAGATAGGCACCAACTGAATTTACTCTTGAACTCTGAGGACTCCAGCACTAGGACTTGTTGGTGCTGCATGGTGCTAAAAAAGCATCCAAGACTCAAGACATGAGCCTGTACTCCCCTAACCGTGCTTTCTTCACATACTCCTCATGTGGATAAAGAGCCCCCTGTTTCTCTCAGGCACTGGCTTAATCTGTTTTTAAGCTGCACACCTCGTCCTGACATACCCTGTCCCATGCAAGCCCACGTAGGTATCTCAATGACCTGTGAGGTAGTTGCTCACACTAGCTCAAGTCAATGCTCTCCAACAATACCATAGACTGATACTTTATGATTGTGATTCAGAAATACCCTTATTTTTATTGACCTCTTCTTCTAAAGTTTATCAGGTCAACTTGTCAGCAATTTGCTGCTGAGATAGACAAGGCAAGGAAAGAAGATGTTTGATACTAGGAACATCACCTGTTACTTGCATGGACTTTTATACAGTAGGATGTACCAAATCAGTTATTTTCAGTGAGCAACTCCAGAGGTTGAGAAGACTGCCAAGGAGCAGACCACGCAGGCTGCTTCACAGTTCTTCAGGTTAGCAGGAACCAGTCTAGTGTGAGAAGCAGCTTAAACAGCCGAAGAAACACTTTGGATAACTGGGTATTAGAGGACTCCAAAGCCATGTCCCTTCTTTACTTGTTTAAGCCATGGCTCTTTGCCTAGTCTTGTGAAGAAAGAGCAGATTTCCAATTACCCTGACAGGCTACGAGGATTTGCCCTATGACAGGAGCAAAAAGAGTAGCATGTCTAGTCCTTCAACTACTACAGACCTATTGTTTTTTTGGGGCAGGGTGTGACAAAATTATCCAAACCAGGTATTTTATTTATCTTGCATTGCTGCTTATTGCAAACTGAAGTTCTGGTTATCACCTAATACTACATTCACTCCTACAGAACAGCTACGACAGCAGTGGGGAGTCAAGGGTAAACTCACTATCTGCTAATTCAAAACAAACATAATACTGTCTTTGTGGAAAACATATTTCCCATATCACAAACAAACACTTCCCGTATCTGTAACTATCTAAATCGCAAATTTTCCAAATAGCAGCTAATTAAGTAACAAGCTAATCACAAAGGACACAAAATCACATTTATAACTAAGAATGTTTAACCGTGCCCCTGGTTCAAGGAACAAACACAGGCTGTGACCAAGCATGCCACATGAGGAGTCTTACCAGGTTAGGCGAGAGCAGGGACTGGAAATGAAGGAGAAGACCCGCACTGGCTATCTGTTCCAACCACCTTCTGCTGGCCTCCAGCGTCTCCATTTCATATTCTTTGTTGTTGTCAAACATCTGATTTAAGGCCACCATTAGTTGCTCTGAAAAAGCGCAGACTGTGGCCACTAGGCTCTGACAGAAGACCATGTCTCGCCTCAGTTGTATCTCGCTATCTGTGATGGATAAAAGCCGAAAGGGGAAAAGCAAAACTGGAGCAGAAGATTAATTAACAGCAAAGGAACTGGGCTGGATTTTTTTTCCTTGTCTAAAAAACAAGTCATTTTGATGTAAAGTAAATTACAAGTTTACAGCCTAATGTTATTCCCAGTAAATAGCACTCCACAACCAAAACTGCCATTTTCCACATTAAAAGATTATTTTACAATTCTAAAATTATATAGAAATGTATTTAAAATCTGGAATTTAAAGTAGTTCTTCATAAACAATGTATGTTTGTCTTGTAGATTTTAATGTACATGCCATGAATTCTATGTACTTTTCATGTTACAAGGTGACAGAGGTGAGTCAGATCTCTTTGCTGCTATGTGAGAACCAGCTGGGCACAAAAACATTTACTTTCCACAGGAAAGCAAGGATAGTCAGAAGCTCTTAATATGACTGCATCACCTGGTCAACTCCACAGCTACAAGCTGGGTAGGGCAGGTGAAGACTGCCTGCTGTAAAGTGCAGACAGGGCATATAGGAGTGTTGCTACCAGAACACAATCTATCCAAATACAATATATATATGAATATGAAATCTATAAGGTAAGCACAGAGCAGCATCATATATCCAGAAAGCAGCAGAGACTTATGGTGTCAGGAAAGTCCAGGACAGGTCCCTAGGTAGAAGTCTATGGAACCATTAGCAGCTGATTTAAATTGGGGACAAGCTAACCTACCAATTTATTCTGGAGGGCACAGGCATTAGATTAGCTAAAGGTCAAAAGAGTTAGAAAGGGAAACATGTTCTCAATAAGGAACAAAATTGTGGTGATAAATATTCAGTGCTTCCTTCTTCTCCTCTTTTCTGAAGGTCTTCAAGTATTTTTATCATTATGAGCTGTTAGGCAAACATCAATCACAAATGGTACAGGTAGACTTAATCTTTCTCAGAGCCAGAGAAGAAGATTAGGTGATATCAAGGTCTTTCCAAAGCCTAAAATCTTTGCCTTCACTTTTAGATTCCGCTGCCTCTAAGAGGCTTAGCTCCTTTTCCACCTTCTCTATGGAGCTGGCAAGACTTTAGATGACTGGATAAGTGAGTAGAAATAATTCTGTACTCACAAAATTAATACTGACTTTAAAAATATGCTTTTTTGTGGACTCCAAGTATTTCTCAAAGTAACTCCATTCTGTCTGTTTTCCTTCTGAGATCTTCTTCAATCTTTTCCTCGACTATTGACAATAGTGACCACTCTTTTACTATCATTTTTATTCCATTTGCCAGCCTCTCAGGACCTCAGGAATGTTTTCCATAAATGGTCTAATCACTACTGCTTCTGCACTGTGACTCATTGCTTTTTGTTTTGATTATTAAAATTAACCTCTCTCTCTGTCTCCCCTCTCTCAAGTTGTGCAGAATCCAGTACAGACAGAATTTTCATCTTTAAAAACTCCACCCACCTCCAGCTTCAAAAATCCCACTGGCTTCTCCATGGTCAAAAACTTTCCAATGTCACAGCAGCGCTCAGGGATTTGAGCTCAACAGACATTCTCTCTCCTTGCTTTGCTCAATTTTATCTCTGTTTGTCTAACAGCAGCTGACTTTCAGTGCCTTCCTCTGTACTGCCTGCTTCTGAAGCAGCCCTCTTGTGTCTCCAACACCTCATTTCCAAATCTCATTTAATACTACTTGAACATCAGATACTGCATAGAAGAGCACTTTGGGCTCTTTTTACAAAAAGATTTTTATACAAAATAAACTATAGAATTTAAGAACTTATGAAACCATGTAAACAGAGAAAACTGCTTTAAAAAAATCAAGTCTGGGGTATTTTCTCAGGTCACTTCTTATTTTAAAACACCTGAGGAAATACAAAAAACTTTCATACTATTTGGAAGAAATCTGACAACAAAGAAATGTTATATTCCCCTTTATAAAACTGCTGTTATGCGTTGTAACAAAATCATGAAATAATAATGCATTCATATAGTTCTGCAAGATAGTTAAAATAATCAGCTTTTACAGTCAAATGTGACTGCTTACTTGAACACTATGCACCTACAAACTGTAGAGAATCTTCTGCTATAAGTATTATTTTGTAAATACTGATTTACTGACATTTATTTTGCAGACACACATGCCTATTTTGTGTATTTGAAGCTGTATGCTGTATGGAATGATGGCAGAATAATACACAGAATAATCAGACCCCTTCCAAAAAGGAGGAACTTAAAAAAAGGTATTCTCTAAAAAAAGACAAAAGGAAAGGTATGCGTTAGAATAGCAAGGTAAGTCTGGAAATAGATGTGAATGAAGAGAAAATAAAAAAGATAGGAAATAGGAAAAAGCCCAAAAGAAGAAAGACAGCAGAAGTACTGTGCACAAGCTCAGTGATTTAGTAGTTACTTCATCTGCCAAGATCCAAAGTAAATGACCAGAGAAGGTATTTTGCATTAAAAAAAAAGCATGTGCAATGTTTGTTAGAAATGTCTTTGGAATTGTTGTATTCTTCAGGAATCCTCACTGTAAACACCGGGTTAAAGTTGTTGATTATCAGGTTATCATATCTGAGACTTTTCCAGATTCTATATAACGCATTATTCTGTCCAAAAGCAAAAAAAAAAATCTCAAACCATCCACCTTCACTTCCCCCACTCCCGAAACAAGCAAAATTACCTGTATATTCAAGAAGTGCCAAGAGTATTCGTGCCTTCACCTCTTAAAGAAAAAAGAAAATATATTGAGGTCATGGTTAAAAGTGTTTTCACCAACATAATAATGCATTTGCAGCTTCTCATTTTATACCAGCTTAACTCCAACTTCTTGTGTAGGCAATCCTGATTTATACCTACAAAACAGTAACGACTCCCAACTTCACTTAATTTTACATATGACTTGATAAAATTGATAATAAACAAAAGCTCCAACACTGAGAAAGACACATGAACAGGCAGCTGCTATCTCAGAGTACATGTGTGCCAGCTGGCCAGTGCAAGTCCACATATGAAGAATTCTAGTCTTAAAACTTTGAAAAACAAAACTAGTTTTCACTGATTCCCACACTACCCCAATTCTTTCTTTCTTCTTTTCCCTCTCTCGTTCCATACTTAAAAATCTCAAATTATCCTCATTTTAATGTATACCAAAGTATCCAGGAAAAATGCAATGGCATTTTCACTTTATTCTCAGCCTTCAGAATTTTATTTTACTTCAAACATTTCTTTTCACTTAACAATCTATGAAGTACAAAAGTACAGATTGGAAAAAAGTCTTAATTTACACCGACAAAAATTTGGGTTTATATCTCTTTACACTTTTTTTTTTTTTTTTTTTT